>JACCIX010000936.1:0-135541 GCA_025506515.1 Flaveria trinervia | reverse complement strand
TCAAATTAGATTTGAGTGATACCTATCTTTGGCATTGTCGTGTTGGTCATATAAACAAGAAACGTATACAAACACTTCAAAAGAATGGTCTTTTAAAAACAATGAATATGATTCATTTGATGTGTGTGAATCTTGTTTACAAGGTAAAATGACAAAGTCACCCTTTAGTGGAACTAATGAAGGGCAAAAGATTTACTAGGAATCATACATTGGATGTATGTGGTCCTTTTAAGCCAATGACTAGGAATGGTGAAAGATACTTCATTACCTTTACCGACGATTATAGTCGCTATGGGTATGTGTACTTATTAAGGCACAAAGATGAAGCTTTTGAATGTTCCAAATCTTCAAGAATGAGGTGAAAATCAACTCAACAAGTCAATAAAGTTCTCCACACCGATAGAGGAGGTGAATACCTAAGTGATGCTTTCCAAGATCATCTTAGGAGTTGTGGGATTGTCTCACAACTCACTCCACCTGGAACACCACAACACAATGGTGTGTCTGAGAGGAGGAATCGAACCTTATTGGATATGGTCCGATCTATGATGGCTAGAAGCACATTACCTCTATCATTTTGGGGTTTCACTTTGCTCTCCGTGGTTTGTATTTTAAATATGGCCCCAACCAAAAAGGTGGAAAGGACACCTTTTGAGATATGGCATGGAAGAGTTCCATCCCTATCATAGTTAAGGGTCTGGGGTTGTGAGGCTTATGTTAAGACTCCTACCCCAAACAAATTGGAAGTACGATCCACCAAGTGTATCTTTATTAGATACCCTAGAGATTCTATGGGATATTATTTCTATGATCCACTGGAACAAAAGGTGTTTGTTGCCAGAAAGGGTGAGTTCTTAGAAGCAAGTTCCTTATGGAAGGAACTAGCAGTAGAACAGTGGATCTTGAGGAGGATCAAGAACCACAACCCAATGCACGTTTGGTTGAAACTAGCACTCAACATGAGGATGTTGAAGATGATCAAATGGTTGATCAATACGCACAAAACGTTCGCAGAAGTGGTAGAACTAGTAATCCACCTGAAAGATACGGATTTTTCATGGATGGATGCTATGTGGTAGATTCAGATGAACCAACCACATACCATGATGCAGTGTCCAATTTGGATTGTGACAAATGGCTTGAGGCCATGAACGTTGAGATGCAATCCATGTATGACAATCAAGTTTGGGACTTGTTGTACCACCTCTTAATTCCAAGGTAGTTGGAAGTAAGTGGTTTTCAAGAAGAAAACAGATATGCATGGAAACTTGGATACTTATAAAGCTAGACTTGTAGCAAAGGGTTTCACTCAAACTCAAGGGTTGATTATGATGAAACCTTCTCACCTGTTGCGATGCTAAAGTCTATAAGGATATTGTTTTGCCATAGCTGCTCATTATGATTATGAGATTTGGCAAATGGATGTCAAAACCGCTTTCCTAAATGGATATCTTGAGGAAGATGTTTATATGGTTCAGCCTGAAGTTTTGTCGATCCAAAACATCCTAATAAAGTATGCAAGTTAAAGAAATCAATCTATGGATTGAAACAAGCATCGAGAAGCTGGAATCATCGTTTTGATGAGGAGGTAAAGAAATTTGGCTTCATCAAAACGCTGATGAGGCTTGTGTGTATAAGAAGGCTAGTGGGAGCACAATAACTTTCCTAGTATTGTATGTTGATGACATACTACTATTTGGAAATGACATTCCAACCTTGGAAGGTGTAAAAACCTGGCTTGGAAGTTGTTTTTCCATTAAGGATCTTGAGAAGCCGCCTATATTCTGGGAATAAAGATCTATAGGGATAGATGTAACGGTTGATTGGTTTAAATCAAAGTGCGTATATTGATAAAATCTTGAAAAGGTTCAAGATGGAGAACTCTAAGAAAGGTACCGTACCTATTCAAAGAGGAACGATATTGAGTACGACTCAATGTCCTAGCTCAAAGGATGAGCAAGATAAAATGAAGGCTATACGCATCTGCTATTGGATCCATCATGTATGCGATGATATGCACTCGACCGACGTGTCATGCGCCTAAGCATGACAAGTCGTTACCAGCAAAATCCTAGAAACAGTCATTGGATGGCTGTTAAGAACATACTTAAGTACCTAAGGAGGACAAGAGATATGTTCCTAATCTATGGATCTGGTGATGAGGAACTCGTTGTAAAAGGTTACACGGATGCGAGTTTCCAACCGATCGTGATGATTCTCGGTCACAATCGGATATATTTTCATTCTGAATGGAGGTGCGGTCTCTTGGAAAAGCTCCAAACAGGATGTGGTGGCTCTATCAACTATAGAATGAATACGTCGCCGCCTCATTGGCAGCTCAAGAAGCTGCATGGTTAAAGAAATTCATTGCCGATTTGGGGGTTGTCCCTTCCATTCAGGAACCCCTAGAGATCTTTTGTGATAACGAGGGTGCGATTGCTAAATCAAGGAACCTCGTGCTCATCAAAAGACTAGGCACATTGAGCGGAGATTCAACTACATACGAGATGAAGTTGAAAAATGAAAGATATGTATTCGCAAAGTTCATACGGATCAGAACATTGCGGACCCTCTCACGAAGCTCCTTGAAAAGGCAAAGCATGAAGGTCATACTTGTGCCATGGGACTTCGATATTCTAGTGATTGGATTTGATCTGTGAATTTTGTATTTGGATATGTGGAACTCTTTATTATTTGAATAAAATTATTTGGTTATAATGTTTCAATTAATGTTCCAATTTAGCATGTTTAATCCATGAGTAAATTGTTTACTCTAAATGTTCGTAGTCATTCATACTTGTGGGAACAAGTGTGAGGGTAAGATTATTATGAACTTGGATTGGTTGATATTCATAAGGATGAATATAGAGCAATGGGTTTCTACCAAGGTTCATAGATATTTGTGGGATGCAAATATTGGACTGACCCGCATCTCAAATTTTCTACATGGAATCTTGTTGATTGATCATAAGTAATTTTGAGTAAAGGCGAATATCATTTGGTATCCTCCGACCTGAGATACATATTGGGTTTTGATATTCACCAAGTATTATGCCTTGAGCTGATTCTTCACTGCCCTGAAATAATGGACAGTACATAAGGGTATGCTCAGGTATGATACGAGGTGTTTGTGAGAAACGTATGTGGTCAAGATGGAATTTGTTCCTCTTATTCGTTGAGAGTTAGATGTCTAAGGCCTGATTAAGTTAAATCATCAAGGAATGATCATTCTGTGTCCTTGGATTTAACATGACATCTGAAACAAAAGGATAGATGATTGATTCACCTAAATCATTTCAAGTAGGATACTTGAATAAGATGATGTTATTGAATGGCTATAAGTCATGCGTATTAAGCGTAGTAAACCATTGTTAGGCGGTATTTACTGCTTGCATCAATCTTCTATGAATCTTGGGCAAGTGGGAGATTGTTGGATTCTATGTGCCCAAGACACATAGAATATTGATGCGGTTAGTACGTTATGATCCAAGTCGGGTTATACCCAATAACAAGCTTAGCAAACACCAATTAATATTAATTGATGATATGATATGATCATGTATTGAATAATACCCAATTTAGAAAATGTTTTTCTAAATTAGTTGCATATGATATTAAACAATTTATATGGATATTTGTTTTTATATATATATTGTTTGTAATGTTATTAAGTTTTTAAATAACATCAAATAATTAGTGAGTGTATATATGTTATTCTAATAAAAAGGTTTATTGAATGAACAAATTTTAAAAGGAGATGACATGTTAATGTGTTAATATTTTCCTTTTAAAATTTTGGGAAATCAAATGTGTGTAAAGGGATTCGGCCGCCCTTGGCTTGCCATCCCCTTGAGTGCTTTTGACAACCTCGAAAACACACACACATTGATACTAATTCACTCCATCTCACTCTCTCTCTCATACGTGCAATAGAAGAAACAAGAAAGCTCTCATTGTTCTTGCAAAAGAATCGGCTGGAAGTTCCTTTCAAGAGAGTCTCCCTTTGGTTTTTGGTGTTCAATCCTAGCAACTAAGGTGTTTTGTGATAGTGGGGGGGTATACTAGCTTGAGGACCTCTCTTCTTGGAGTCTTGGCCGATTTTGACAACTCCATCTTCACCAATCCACGGTTTCAGCAGCCCTTTTGGAAGTATTGTTTTCAACTGCTGAAAGGTAGAAATGGCAGCTTGTTAATGGCTGTCTATTATGCTTGTTTTATGTGTTCATAGCTTGCTTATTCACATACTTAGATCCTTTGTTTTTGGGTTTGCTTTATACATTCAAATGGTCACCTAAAGAACATATTTTCAGCTTATAAGTAAGCCAATAATATGTTGTTATTCCGCTGCGTTTTCAGTAAGTTTAATGGGTTAAACTTAGTTTTATGTTCTTGCAAACCCAACATGCACCAGTTGCAAGACTTGAATCCATTCGAGTTTTTCTGGCTTATGCTTCATTCATGAAATATAAGGTGTATCAAATGGATGTAAAGGGTGCATTTTTATATGGTCCTATCATTGACGATGTGTTTGTGAAGCAACCTCCGGGCTTTGAGGATGCAGAATTTCCACATCGAGTTTATAAGCTGAGTAAAGCTCTGTATGGACTTCATCAAGCCCCTAGAATTTGGTATGAGACATTATCACACACTTAATCCAACATGGATACACAAGAGGGAAAATTGATCCAACTTTATTCATAAATAAGGATAATGATGATCTCTTATGTGTACAAGTGTATGTTGATGATATCATATTTGGTTCTACAAGTTCAAAGTTGTTCAATGAATTTGAAGAAATCATGAAATCTCGATTCCAAATGATTCTATGGAGAGATTAATTTCTTTCTTGGACTTCAAGTCAAGCAAACTGACGATGGAATTTTCATCAATCAGAGAAGTTTGTTGACAAACTCTTGAAGAAATTTAAGTTGCAAGACTGTCAGTCCATACAAACTCCAGCAGATGTTAACACCAAGATTGAACATGATCCAAAAGGAAAATCTATTGACCAAACGTTATACAAATCAATGATTGGTTCTTTGATGTATCTTACTGCATCTAGACCAGACATTATGTATGCTGTTTGTGTATGTGCCAGGTATCAATCAGACCCGAAAGAATCTCACTTAATTGTTGTCAAAAGAATATTCAGATATCTCAAAGGTAAACCATCCTTAGGGCTTTGGTATCCTTACGAGGTAACAACTGAATTACATGGATATACAGATAGTGATTATGGTGGTTGTTGTCAAAGATAGAAAATCTACTTCGGGTGGATGTCAATTTCTCGGTCCCCGATTAGTCTCGTGGCAATGTAAGAAACAAACAAATGTCTCTGTTTCAACTACAGAAGCTGAGTACATTGCTGCATCCGTAGGATGTTCTCAAATCCTTTGGTTGCAAAATCAATACTGGATTATGGGTTCAACTTTCTTAAAACACCAATTTACATTGATAAGACAGCTGATGTTCATAACAGCTAATCCTGTTCAACACTCAAAAACAAAACATATCAAAATTCGATATCATTTTCTTAGAGATAACTCTGAAAAAGGATTAATCATATTGATTCAAATTGCAACAGAAAAACAATTGGCAGATCTATTTACTAAAGCCTTCCTACCAGATGGTTTGAGTATTTAGTAGAATCAATTGGTCATATAAATCATATGTGATCTCCCCAAATCAAAAGATCATAAAAAGTGATACTCTCATTTTCAATTGCCTGTTTATATTTTGTGTGTGTGTGATTCTTATTTTCCATAGTAAAATCAAATACAAAAATATATACAAAAATTCAAAAATAGAGTCTTTTAGAAAGGATTATGTTTTGCAACATGTGAGAAATGATAGTACACTAGTGAGATCAGTTGCATACTTCACTCATTAATAAGTCTAGTCATGATCAGATATGCTGTGTAGACAATATCTGACTATTATGCTGAAAAGGTAAATTCTTGTGATCAAACAAAACATACATGCTTGTGTGTATTCATCTGAGTACTTTTGAGTTGTTTTAGCTTTTCAGATTGAATGTTTGTTAAGTTACACCTCTCACACCTATTGACACTATGTCAAGTCATGAGATCTGTTACAAAGCATCATTCACTTCTTGTTATGAGTCATCATAGACCTGAAGTGTTGAGATATCCTTTGTTGTAAGTGATTACAGACCTGGATTCTCTTGTTGATGCAAAAAGATGCCAATGTGCACAACCTATTCAAATGAATAGTCAGAGCTGATCAAATGGTTATCCATGATCATTCTCTATTAATCGAAGTAACATGAACTCTGGTGATATACATGTTTCAGGTAATAAGTTGAGTATGTGTTCTTTCTTGCATATCATGATGATGGTTGAGCTCTTTTAGTCTCTGTATGTTTTACATCATGTCATACCTAAATCTACCCTAATCAATCCAAGAATTGAAAAAGTAAGTGAGTTGATAAATTTGTCAAAAACACTCATTGTCTGTCCTTAGATCTTGTGTCTCCTTTGCTGTGATATCACTGACCTGGAACACACTTGATCAGAATTTATTCATTGTCTATGATTATCCACATTTATTTTATCTTAATGTGCTGATCCTTATTAATATGATCTCTCTGCAGACATTAATTCGGTGCTTATATTAGATTTTGATTCTATTTTCATTTTGCTTTTATGCATGTTTTTGTGTGTGAAGGCAATGTCACAACGTGTTGTGTGATCTTATTCTCTTTCCTAAGAAACTTATAAGTTTTTCAAACTTAAAAGTTTTGGGGGAGTAATAAATGAAAGAGTTGTTCTCAGAAAATAATCATAATCAAAATCAAATTTTAAAATGTTGACTTGAAAAGATGATGCTATATGTTCAAAGTATTTGTGTAATTGAAAATGTATTTTGAAAAATATGAACCCACATAAATTTGCAAATAAAAATGCTTCATAAATTGAAAATCAAATGATATTTGATTTTATGTTAAACTAAAATGAAGGGACAAAATAAATTTAATAATAAATACAAAATAAAATTTGTGAATTGAAAGTACAAAAATTCGAAAAGTTCAAAATTAGGGAATTAAATAGTAAAAAGTGTGCAAGTGAAGAAATTGTAAATCCCAAGTGTTTAAATCATGAAAGTCAACTCATGCACCTAAACAGTGCTCATGCGCCTCAATAGGAGCATGATGAAATTTTCAGGAATTATTCAAGTGTTTAGACATTTGATTCATTCCCATGCGTCTAAACAGTTGTAATACATCTATGAAAATTTCAAGTGTTGGGCGTTTGTCATAATCCCATGCGTCTAAATAGTGAGTTTCTGTGTTAGACATTTGTCATGTCTCATGCGTCTACATAGTTTCAAATTTCAAGTGTTAGACGTTTCACAAAGTCCGTGCGACCGAACAGTGCAAAAGCGCCTAAACAGTGCTTATGCGTCTGAACAGTTCCCATGTGTCTGAATTAAAACGCACAAACAGTGCTCATGCGTCTAACCAAATAAGTGAATTTTAGGGTTTCATACGCCTAAACAGAGATCATACGCCCAAAAAGGGCTCATACGCCTAAATTTTCACTTATATAAATTGAACACTTGTGTGTATTTCTCTCACACTCAAAACTTCTCAGACAAAAACCCCTGAACTTGCGACTGTCGATTATCATCATATCCTCATTTCATTAGAAATCATATCAAATCTGTTGATTATAGATAGTATTTGGATATATAAATGTAAGTTTGTGATTCAAATCTCAAATTTTTCGGTTAATCAGTGCTTGATATAGGCGTTTGAATGCTATTTGGGCGTTCAAACCCTATATAATTCATTTAACTAATCAAATGTGAATCATATCTAAAATTGACACTGGATTATTGATAAGAACATGTTGTGAGTTTGTTGATGTATTAGTTTTAATCTAAAAGTGAAAATGATTTGATGGTGATTAACTCAGTTGGTTTTTCATAGTCGAAGAAGAAGAAGAAGATGAATAGAGTCATATTTTAAATAAAAAAAATAAATAAATAAAAGTTAATTTTTTTAGAAAGAAGTAAATCAAAATTGAAATGTTAGATAATGAATTCAAAATGAATAAAGATTAATGTTTTACAACTTAAAATCTCAATTCAAAAGTAAAAATAAAAAGGTCAAATTCAAAAGTCAAAATCAAAAGTTATATGTAGAAATAAATTTCATTAATCATATTCAATGTTCTCATAATACTTTCCTTGTGTTTTGCAGATGGCAGAATTAAAATTGAGCCAAAGCATAATGTGGCTGCTTTCTTAAATGATGAAAACAGAGAAGCAATTGGATATGAAGAAATTATCAGATTTCGGCTCAGAACAAAGTATGTATATGCTATGTGTGCAAGACCAATGATCAATGGAAGAATGATTAAGAGATTCTGGAGAATACTCAGATTGAAAGAGATGATGAAGGAAACAAAGTGCTAATGTCAGGATCAGTGATCACAGTTTGATGTAATAGAGCGTAGCAGAGCGGAATATGAACAAGAATTAGACACATTGTAGCAAGAGTTTGATACTTGTATGCATTAAGAACAAATACGGTTATAATGAGAGAATATATTTCTGTAACAAGGAATGTTTCAATAATATCGAATATTTCTGTTCAAATCATTCATCTATTACATTAGGTTGACACTCCTTATATAGAGTGCAATCGCTGCTGTTATCATGGGTAAGTGACAACTGGCAGATCTTAATACAAAAGTAATAACTTAACAAACTACTGAAATGTTCACAACTACTGAGAACAATCAGAGTGTTAAGTACAAAATAAGAAACTACTGATAAGAAACTACTGAAACTACAACGACTGAAGAACAAGCTCTTCAGTCGTTTTACAAAACTACTGATGAGCACAACAACTGAAGAAGTATTCTTCAGCTGTTGTGTCAAACTATTGAAAAAATAAAACATAAAACTACTGAAAGGTAAACCGTCAAAACTACTGAAGAAGACCTCTTCAGCTGTTGTGACATGTCTGATACTTTGGTCTTCAGCACTTGTGTCTTCAGACTTTGTCTTCACACTTGTGTCTTCAGACTTTGTCTTCAGCACTTGTCTTCAGACTTTGTCTTCAGCACTTGTCTTCAGCACTTGTCTTCAAACTTTGTCTTCAGCACTTGTCTTCAGACTTTGTCTTCAGCACTTGTGTTCAGACTTTGTAATCAGCTGTTTTCTTCAGCTGTTGTGGTCTTCAGTAGTTGTTGTAACGTCTGTGGGACTTAAAGGTTTTTCTGATCCGGCTCATTGGTTCTTTTGGTCCAACAAACTCCCCCTGAACCAATGCAGCCAAAACCTTTAACTTTATTGAGGTCCCACTTATTGTTGGCAGAATGGTTGGTCTTTTTCCTTCTTGATCAGTTGAGAAGATGACCCATATAAGCACTGGCCTGGAAATGAGTCTTTGATGATTTGGTTGGCAATGTATGGATGGGAGCTCTGTATTGGGGAATTGGACACTGAGCTGTTGCCCCATCCATGAGACTCACTTCCCATGTATAAGCCTGTAGGATTCTCTGGTGTATGCTCTGAGAAACATAATTTGTTCTTCAATGGTCAGGTTCTCGGCTTCACCATCAAACAATCCTTCACGTCCATATAGCTCTGAGATGTACTTGGCCTGTTTACCATTTTTGAGCTCAACTGTTGTAATCTGTCTGTATGCAAACTCATCAGGATGAGTCCCTCAAGTAATAGACTGAGCTCATTGTTTGAAGTTCTCAAGCCTCTTGTAGACTAACCCCTTTTTAATAATTCTGTTCTCTAACATCTTTCGGGTGGGTGGTGTTTAGTTCATAGGCCTTCTTGAAATCTTCTACAATCTCCCAGGGTGATACTACAAGGACCACTGTGATTCTTCATCTACGATCCTTTTGACTTGGCCCTTGTATCTCGAAGGAATGTCTTTCTTTACAATCCTGTGAGCCACCCTAGGATCAGGCCATACTCTCACATTTTCCTTCTGATATTGAAATGTGTTGGCAAGGGTGTACAACCTCAGAGCTTCTTTCTTCATACTTATTATTGATGACGAAGCAGCATAAGTTTTGTCAGGCTTTCAGCATTTCATCATCATGAAGCTTTTGCTGCTGTTCTTCTTCAATCTTTACTCTCACAGCTTCCATCTGTGAGGTGGGAGTGATGGGCATGGGTTTGGCTTTGGCCAATGTTAGGACTGCAGACAGAGGCAGGCATCTTCTTCCACATCATCCTCTTCTTCTTCTTCTTCTAGCCTCAACACCCTTCTCTTCTTCTTCTTAGGTGCATCATCGGCTGTTGGTTTAGATGGTAAGGGAGTTGGTTTTGTGGGTTGTGGTTGTGGTTGTTTTGGAGAGGGAATGTTGACAGGCTGAGTTAGCATTTTGGAGGTGAGTGTTGCTTTTGAGTATTTGGCTAGCTCAGTCCTGCTCCCTCTCCTGCTTCATTCAAAGCTTCGACTACTAACCCCTTAGTGTATGCCTCAAACAAACAGATCTTGGAGGTTATGGCCAAGATGCTGTCCCTGGTCCATGATTTTACTTCGATCAATGATCTCCCAAGGTATTTGCTCATGAATCTGATCATGATCTCAAGTCTCTCTCTATCCATAGTGCTGTAGCTGGCCATCTTTGTTGGATCTCTTCGATCTCTAATCTTCTTATTTCAGAATCCAGCTTTTCACTGTCAAAACCTTGCCTAAACAGCTGATCAATGATATTGTCCATTGATCTGCTGTGTTCAGCATCAGCCTCTTTAACCATTTTGTTCAAGTTCTTCTCTTTCTCAGCACTCTTTTTTCTTGTATGTGACATGAAAATCTTTTTGACTTTCATGTACTTTTTCAATTTCAGCTCCCTTCTCAATCACATTCTCCTTCTTTTTCGGCCTCATACACACAATCCTTCTCTTTTTCCACCTCTTTATCTTTCTCTTTCTCTCTCTCCTTCTCCATCCTCTTTCTTTTAGCTTTCACTGCTGAACTCTCCCCCTTTTTGGTTGCATTGGTTTCAGGGATTGAGTAGCAGAAAGTTGTTGGCGCAGTACATCCTCCACCAGAGGTTGTAAGACAGTAGAAAGTCTCTCATCAACAGTTTTAATAACAAATTAGGTTAGCTGTGGTGTGATGAGAGATAGGGGATTTTGAGGGATAGCATCCATTTGCTCAGGGGGGTTTGGTCCTGAGAAATGGTGCCAGAAACAGAGGCAGGTGGCTGAGAATTTTGTAGTGGTTGTGTGTTTAAGGGACCTTCAGAGGAAGGTGCCATCTGGGTTAATATGGTGGCAGATGGTCTTTCTCCTTGACAGAGTTGGTCAAGTTGTTTTTGCAGCCTACTGACTTCCTCCTCTAGGATTGTGTTCTGGGCAAGAACGTCATAAAAGAAGCCCAGGTCATCATCAGCAGATGCTGAATCACCTGACCTCCTGCTTGTAGCAGGATGTACATGCACTGGGGGTAGACCAGTTGTAGCATGTGCCCCTTTGTCTTGGAACTGGGGACTTCCAGCCTCAGGACTTTGTCCTTCATCAGCTGTTGCCTGGGTGAGGTCTTAGGAATGTTATCAGCCTCAGTCTGATCATATGCTGATTCAGAAGAGGTGGTAGCTCACCAGATGTTGGTCTCCATATCCACACCAGGAGATAGAACATTTAAACCCGGTGCTGTGGGTTGTCAGAAGCATGGTGATCCTCGTCCTCAATAGCTGTGGTTCTCCCCTTTGTTGGTGGGTTGGGGAGGAGGAGAGGCATGCAGCTGAGTCAGCACATTTGCAATGATAAGGGTGGAACTTTGGGGGGCTTGCATGGGGAGATGGGGTAAAAGCAGTGTGCACTGGGGAGAATGGTGCTCTTCAATGGCAATCTCCTCAAATGAGGAAGATCCCAGATTGGTGGGTACCCCTTCTATGGTTGCTGCAGGCTCCTTTTGAGAGGAATCCTGAGCGGTTGTGGCTGGGAGAGTCCTTATATCCACTAGGGGGTTATAACCAGTGGATATAGCCTGCGTTTGTGTTGCAGGGGCATCCTCAGGGGACTCATTTCCCTGAGTAGCCTTTTTGGTTTTTTTTTAGTGGGTTTGGGGGGGACTTTTGATTTGGAGGTGGTGGCTATGGGTTCCAGCTGCGTGGGTTTGCGCAGCTTGGCAGCCATTTTGAGTGATTGGTCAGAGTTGTGCTGGGAGTATACTTCAGGCAGTACAGCCATAGCAGTGACTCCCAGGCCAACAAGTCCCTGAGCTTGAAGTGGTTTCAATTATGGCCATTATGAACCGAGGATATAATATCCAACGGTTAGCAGTTTGTTTTTGAGCCATATCCTTGAGCTCTGAAAATAGTATTTCCGAAAAATTTAAAGGTGTTGCTCAAGGATGGAGTACATACCTGTTGCCACTTGTGGACATTTGATCCCATGATGAGGTCTTGGAGGCAAGGCATACATTGCCATATGAAATATGAGACGTTCAGCATCTGGGAAATGTTTCTTCAGTAAGGTAGATGCACTCAAGTCACCATGTATCCATGGTGGGCAAATGATTGATCTGTTGTGCCCTTGGATAACCAGTTGGGAAAGTGGCATCATCAGATTCAAGGGTTTGACGAAGAGTGTCTGGAGTGATGACCACTTTTTGGCCATGGACAAACGATTGAAGAGACTCTGTGTCGTTCTCCTCAGAGACCAAAGTGACGTTTGTCCAGAAGTGGTTAAGGGATGCGGCATATATGGTGGGATTACCAGAAACGCCGTTTTGTAGGGTGATTGAACCATTAAATTATGGGGTGTGAAACTTGGTCAGTATGGCGATTTGGTGAGATGTGCGACACAGTTGTGTCGTGGTTTTAGTTGCATGGTCGCCATCGATGAAGAGAGGGTAGAGAGTTTTTGAACGTTAGGTTGAGAAGAGAAGATAAAAACTCTGAAGGTGGGATAAGGTATTTAAAGGGTCGGGATAGAAATCGACTGAGGGTTTTGGTGTGAGTCATCAGTTGTTGAAACTACTGATGACGTGGTGTTAACCGTCAGACGTTGAAACAGCTGAAGTCTCGAATTAGTCATCAGTAGTTATAAAACTACTGAAGACAGTTTTGACTTCAGGTGATGAAACAACGGAAGACTTGGTATCAGTCATCAGTAGTGTGTGAAACTACTGAAGACATTGGTTTTGTCAGCAGTTGTAAACAGCTGAAGACTTGGTGTTAGTCTTCAGTAGTTGTAAACTACTGAGACATGGTTTTGGCTTCAGTTGTTTTGAAACAGCAGTTGTAGAAACAACTGAAGAGAAATACTCATCAGCTGTTTTCGTAATTCTTAGCTTTTCAGCTGTTTCATACTGTCTCAACACTTACTCATCAGACTGGCATCTGCTTTTCAGGTGTTTCATAGGACGTCAATATTATCTGTTTGTATTGATTTCAGTAGTTGGAACTACATAAGTAGTTGTAACTACATCAGTAGTTTATAACAGATAAGGTACTTCAGTATGTGAGGCATTTAGCCTTCAGTAGTTACAAAAACTGCTAAGGTGAAAGAACTCATCAGACTTATATGTGACATGGTTACCAATGATCACAGTACTTATATGTGACATGGGTACCAATGATCACTAGTACTTATTACTGAGATCATCAGTAGTTGTCACTTATTCTAGCTGCAGCATACCAAGCCTTAACACCAGGTTGTGGAAAGTTGAACTATCCAAGGTTAGTAAAAATGTCTGCAAGCTCAAGCACTAGGCACAAACATGGGATTAATTAGACCCTTTTCAAAACAATCTCTTATACAATGATGTCTGATTTCTATATGTTTGGTCCTAGAGTGCTGGACTGGATTTTTGACAATGCAAAGAGCTGAAGCACTATCCATTAATAACGGAGTCTTAGTCTCTGTAATCCATAGTCCAAAAGTTGATTCTGAAGCCAAAGTACTTGGGATGTACAACTTGCAGCAGCAATGTACTCGGCTTCAGCAGTGGATGTAGCAACAGATGTTGTTTCTTACTCTGCCAAGAAATCAAACAGTTGCCTAGGAATTGACATCCACCAGAGGTTGATTTCCTGGTCAACTTACACCCTCCATAGTCACAGCAGAGAAAGCAACTAATTACAAGAGTGCCCAGTGGAATACCATAAACTAGAGATTGTGTACCTTGCAATATCTAAAGATCCTCTTGACTGCAATCAGATGAGACTCTTTAGGTGCACCCTGAAATTTAGAACAAACACATGTAGCAAACATAATATCTGTCTAGAAGCTGTTAAATACATCAAGGACCCAATCATACAACTGTAAAGCGTTTCATCAACAGCTTTACCTTTCTGATCAACATCCAATTGTGTGGTGCTGCACATGGGAGTAGAACAGGGCTTACAGTTTTTAAAATCAAACTTTTTCCAAAAGATCTTTGTATATATGGACTGATGAATGAAAATTCCATCAGCTTTTTGTTTGATTTGCAAGCCTAGAAAGAACTGTAATTCTCCCATGGCACTCATTTCAAACTTCAATTGCATCAATTTTGTAAAGGCATCACATAATTGAGGATAGAGGATGCAAAAATAATATCATCAACATAAATTTGAACAAGTAGATTATGCTGCCTAGCTTTCTTAATGAATAAAGTCTTATCAATGGAGCCTCTAGTGAAATCATTTCCAGAAGAAAGTTTGATAATGTCTCATACCAGGCTCTAGGAGCTTGTTTCAACCCATAAAGAGCCTTATCAAGCTTATACACCCAATTAGGATGTTTATTGTCCTCAAAGCCTGGTGGTTGACATACATAAACCACTTCTTTAATTTTCCCATACAAAATGCACTTTTGACATCCATTTGAAAAACTTTAAGTTTTTGATAAGCAGCATAAGCTAAAAACAATAGAATTGCTTCTAGTCTGGCTACAGGGGCAAAGGTTTCATCATAATCAATACCTTCTTCTTGTGCAAACCCCTAAACAACCAGTCTGGCCTTGTTCTTAACAATAAGCCCATTTTCATCAGTATTGTTCCTAAACACCCATTTAGTGCCTATTGCACACTTACCTGGAGGTAGAGGAACCAGTTCTCACACTTGCTGTTTCTTGAACTGAAGAAGCTCAAGCTGCATGGCATCAACCCATCCATTGTCCTTTAAAGCAATGTGATAATTCTTTGGCTCTTGCTGACTGATGAAGAGAGCATAGAAGCAGAAATTTGACAATTGACTTCTTGTTGATACGCCAGCAGTGATATCACCAATGATTTGAGACGTAGGGTGATTCTTCAGATCTTGATACACAATGAGATCTGTGCAAGTGTTTGCAGCAGGTTCAGCAGCAACAGATGGTGATGGTGAATCATTTCCTTGAAACCAATCAGTGGATGGTAATTCAAAGGTGGTTGAATTTGAAGAAATCTCATCAGCATTTGTTGTGGATGGTGCTACTGAAGCTACAGGAACATCAGGTCTAGCTGAATCAGGCAGTTGATCACTAAACCTGAATAGGTGAGTACTGCTATCATCATCATCACCAGCAGTACCACCAGGTGATGAACTGTTGACAGGAGCAACAGCAGGAGTTTGATAAGGAACATATTGCAGTATGTCCAAATCAAATAGCTCCATAGGGCTTTGTGGAATCTTGTCCTTAGGAGATTCATTAAACTTAACATGTAGAGTCTCTTCAACCATCTTTGTTCTGCAGTTGAAGACTCTGTATGCTTTGCAAGTTGATGAATAACCAACAAAGTACCCTGCATCCACCTTAGGATCAAATTTTTGGTTGATCCCGTGTGTTGAGAGTGAAACAAGGACACCCAAATGCTCTGAAGAATGAAATGAGAGGGGCCAAATGATGAAGAACTTCATATGGAGTCTTCATCAACCTCTGATTTACTAGAACTCTATTCTTTACATAGCAAGCTGTATTGACAGCTTCAGCCCAAAAAGTCATTGGCAGTCGAGAATCAGCCAACATGGACCTTGCAGCTTCAATAAGGGTCCTGTTCTTTCTCTCTACTACTCCATTTTGCTCAGGAGTTCTTGGATGCTATACTGCCTCTTGATTCCCTTTGATAAGTAAAACTCATCAAGTGTGTGGTTTCTAAATTCAGTACCATTATCACTCCTCACACACTTAATGGTAGGGAATACTGCTTCTCAACATGTAACACAAAGTTCATAATGGACTGTGCAGCCTCATCCTTTGAATGCAAGAAGAAAGTCCATACAAATTTGGAGTAATCATCCACATTACCAGACAGTATTTCTTCTTAGCCATACTCATCACTTTCACAGGACCAAAGAGATCCATGTGAAGAAGCTGTAAGCAGGCAGTGGACTTAGGTTCTTCTATGGAGGGAAATGAAGCTTTGTGCTGTTTTCCTTTTAAACAGGCAGTGCAGTTATCTTCACACTTGAACTCCTTCATTGGCAGTCCCCTTACTAAACCATGGTTTATCAGCTGATTCATGTTTTTGAGATTAACATGACCCATCCTTCTATGCCATAGAATAGATTCTTGGGGGAAGCCTTGGAAAATAGGCAAGGATGGCCTTTGAGATCTATTTTCTTGGAAAGATCTAAGGCATACACTCTTCCTGTCCTGTTGGCCTTTAGGAGAGTGTGTTCATCCAACACCTTATCAATCAAATTTAGAACTTTGGATGACAGAATCTGACAGTTCTGACTGGTGAAAAGAGCAACATGGCCTTTGTCACACATTGACTGACACTCAAGAGGTTGTACTTGAGATTTTCCACATGGTTAACATCATCAAACTTTATTTCCCCATTGGAAACAAAGCCTTTGCCAATGATGTAACCTTTTGCATCATTGCCAAATGACACAAACCCCTTCCTTCCTGAGAGTAGTCATTAAGAAGTGATCTGTTTCCTGTCATATGCATGGATCCTCCACTGTCTACATACCAGATGCCTCTGAGGTATGTTGAAGAACCCTGCAAGATACAAAAAATTAGTTAGATTTTGAGACCCAAACCTTTTTGTCTTGGGCCTATTCTCATCAACAGATGGTAAACTAACATGTTTGTTGGAAACAACAGCCTGAGAGGAAGAAGCTGGTGAAGAAAAGGAATCCTTAGGCTTGGACCTCCTTTTCTGTGGTTTCAACATAGGAACATCTAATTGGTTAACTCTTCCCAATAGATGTTGAACCATCGTAACCAGCTGTGTCTGATTTTGGGATAAGGCTTTCAGCTCTTCAACACATTGGCATTAGAGTTTGATTAGTTCCTATGTTGCACCTTCTTCTTTTGAGCAATCTCAGCTGTTACCTGTTTAACCCCTTCCTTTTTGGATTTCTGTTTGGACTTGAGGGTTACAGGATTTGATGTTGCTGGTACAAATGTGGCTCCAAACTCAGTTTTCATTTTAGCCATTTTCTCTTGAATTTCTTCTTTATGTTTGAGTTGGATCCCCTTTTGTACCAACAATCATCTGTAAGATGATTGAACAAACCACATACTTCACATGGTTTCTTCTTCATCTTATGATGATCATCAACTAAAGAGGATGAAACTACTGAAGATTTGCTCTTCAGTAATTTGAAGCATATTTGCTTTCTTGACTTCCTCTTTAGTAGTCTTCAAACTCTTTATACTGACAGTTTTCTTCTTCAGTGTTGTCATTAGTTGGAGTTTGAACTTCAGGTGTTAAATCTTGCTCTCCAGTCCTTTCAGGACTTTCAGAAATAACTCCTGAGTTGATCATCTCTTTTATCATGTGTGTGTCAGCAGTAGAACCATCAATATCAGCTGATGGGTTCTGAGAGGGCTTAGTGCTGACTTCAACTTTTGATGATGCTCTATCAAAAGGTGAATCACATGATGGGGTGGATTGGTTATTACTTTCTCCATCAGATTTCACTTTTGCTCTTGAAGCACAATCTTTAGGAGGAGCAGTGTGATTGTAACCAATACAAACTTCACATTGGAAGCAGATTGCTTACTAAGAAGCATTTCAAAACCTTTGCATGATTGTACCCATCGATCACACTCTACCTGGGTGACTGCAAGGGTTTCTTTTAGATTTCTCTAGTCATCCAGAATAACCTCTAGCTTAGCCTTTTCATCATTTAGTTGGCATTTAAGCTTATAAATCTCATCATTTTTACAATTAAGAGCAGACTCAAACTCAGCTTTTCTTTTGGAAATGGTTTTCTCAAGCTCAAGTTTTGATTTATTAATGCTACATTGCCTCTCTAATTGAGACAAAGGCAGCAATGCATGATTTAGAACATAACTTGGCTTTAGCCTTGAAGATACCTGAGTTACCTGTGAAGATGATGCATTTGAGCAGGAACCCTCAGTAGACTCCAGGGCCATGAGAGCCAGATTCCAAAAGGACTGTCACCACCATGTTGACCAGCACCTGTGAACAGTTGTTCATGACCAGACATGTCATCCGGTAAACTGCTCCAGTCAACTCCTCCAGGGGTGAAGAAGCTGTGTTGTTGAGGTTGAGGAGGTTGATGAGATTGAGATGGTTGAGATTCTGGTAGTGCATGAGGTTGTGGTACTATAGGAACTTGAACTTGATTTGACTGTGGCATGTAAAACAAGGGTAAGTACATGGCATTTGACCCTGAGGAACAAAATATGCAGGAGATTGTGGTTGAGAATGATGACTAGAATTGACAGGACGTTGCCCTCTGTGTTGTTGACTATTGCTAGGGAAAGTCACAAAAGGTGCAGAGGAATTAGATCCAGATGATCTGCATTCTCTAGCAAAGTGTCCAAGCCTGTGGCATTTGTGACACTTCAACTTACTCTTGTCAAAACCAACTTTGGTTTTGCCAGAAAGTCCTGGGAACTTTCTTCCAGTTCTTTTGTAGAACTTCTGAGATCTGATATTTATCAAGGCCATTTGGCTCAAAATACCATCTCTTCTAAGTCATCATCAGCAATCCCCTTGAGATCATCCATGATGAAGCATAGATTGTGATTATAACATCCAGTAAACTGACTATCAACACTCACAAATGCAGAATCAGAAGTGTTTGAAGAGAAGTCAATATGCTCATCATACTGGCATTCAGATGAGCATATTCTAACTCATGACCAACCAAGGTAGTGTGCCTGGTACAAAGTCTTCAGTGAGCTTTCCAGATGAAGACAGTTTTCGTTTCTGCTCTATCTCTCTCTCAAATGTGAGCAAGTTCCCATGGAGTTGGGTGAGAGATAGTTTGTCCAAATTTGCACTGGAGCGTAGGACAATAGTGTATGGTTTCATCTCTCAGGCAGTGATCTGAGAAATCTGTTATTCATCTGGCTATTGGTGTACTCATGTTTAACCATTTTTAATTCAGAGATCAAACAAGAGAACCGCTCGAACTGTTGAGTCAGTGTCTCACCCTTCCTATGAGAGAATGTCTCATGTGTTGGGCAAGGATTTCTTTATTATTTGCCAAGACCTCATCTGTTCTCCAAATGTCTTTCAAGGCATTCCAGAGGTCATGGGCAGTTTCATGATGCATTAGCCAGAATAGATTTCATTAGGCAGTGCCATGGCCAGAATTCCATGGGCTTTTGCGTCAATCTCAAACAACTTCTTATCCTCATCTGAGTATTGCTCCCTCCTCTTCAGAACCAGTTGATTGGTTTCCGGGTTATTCACCATAGGCTTGTGTGGACCATGTACCACTGATGTCCAACAACCTGCGCTTTAACAGACAGGTGATGGAGCATTCGTCGTTGCCATATGTTATACTCATTCCTAACCAGCATTGGAGGCTTGGTTGAGGAACCAGTATTGTGAGGATCATTGGAAGGAGTAGTCATTTTGGTCCAAATACAATTTAATTCAAGCTTTTAAACGTTTTATAAAGACCACAACAGAGTCAATGAAAACCAAGAGAAAATCTCAGGATGATGACCAGAAAACACAGAAAATTCAATCTCTCTAACAACGTTTCTTGCAAAACACAAAAATGCTAATTCAGTCAAACTTGGATCTTGAATAGCAGTTTCAATGATCAATTATTAGATCGATCAATGATTAACCTTGCTCTGATACCATTTGTCAGCATCAGTGATCACAAGTTTGATGTAATGGAGCGTAGCACAGCGGAATAGAACAAGAATTAGACAAAATGTAGCAAGAGTTTGATACTTGTATGCATTAAGAACAAATACGGTTATAACGAGAGAATATATTTTTGTAACAAGGAATGTTTCAATAATATCGAATATTTCTGATCAATCATTCATCTATTACATTAGGTTGACACTCCTTATATAGAGTGCAATCGCTGCTGGTATCACGGGTAAGTGACAACTGGCAGATTTAATACAAAAATAACTAACTCTTAACAAACTACTGAAATGTTCACAAACTACTGAGAACATATCAGAGTGTTAAGTACAAAATAAGAAACTACTGGTAAGAAACTACTGAAACTACAACGACTGAAGAACAAGCTCTTCAGTCGTTTTACAAAACTACTGATAAATATAAAACTACTGATGGCACAACAACTGAAGAAGTATTCTCCAGCTGTTATGTCAAGTACTGAAAAAATAAAACATAAAACTACTGAAAGGTAAACCGTCACAACTACTGAAGAAGACCTCTTCAGCTGTTGTGACAAGTCTGATACTTTGGTCTTCAGCACTTGTGTCTCAGACTTTGTCTTCAGCACTTGTGTCTTCAGACTTTGTCTTCAGCACTTGTGTCTTCAGACTTTGTCTTCAGCACTTGTCTTCAGACTTTGTCTTCAGCACTTGTCTTCAGACTTTGTCTTCAGAACTTGTGTTCAGACTTTGTAATCAGTTGTTGTCTTCAGTTGTTGTGGTCTTCAGTACTTGTTGTGACGTCTGTGGGACTTAAAGGTTTTTCTGATCCGGCTCATTGGTTCTTTTGGTCCAACAGCTAAGAGCTTTTATTTAAATAGAAAGAATGCTTGAAGTATGTAAAGAAGCAATCAGAATAGCTCTAAGACTTGGTGACAATGATCCTGAAGACTTGGAAGCTTTTATGCTATATTTCAATGAATGTAGAGAGGTTTTTCTACAAATGGGTCATCCAGATCATATTTCCAAAAAGCAATTTTTCAGAGGTAGAGTGTTTAAGCATTGGAAGCTTTTATGCTATATTTTTCAACATTGTATGTCTAAACGAAGTGCTAGTTGGGATTCATTCCCTGTAGACATTGCATCTCCCATTATTGCCTTAGCTACAAACAGAAGAATCAATATGTCTAAATGGATAATGAATGGTTTTATTTTCAATCTTGAAAGAGGAGTGAGGCATAAATACTTGATGTACCCAAGATTCATCCAACTTCTCATTAATGAAGCAAATCCAGATTTATATGCTGAAGATGATAACAGTGGAAAGTTACCGTTAGAGCACATGTCAGAGGCTGTTTACAAAAGAGTGGCAATGATCACTGGTGCTCAAAACCTTCCAGTATTTGATTATATCAGAAATGTATGAATGGATGTAGTTGATATTAATCAGCCACACTTTCATCTAACTGAAGAAGAACCAATAGATCCAAATGATCTAATTGAGGATGTAGAAGATGATGAAGAAATTGAGGATGATGTTTATGAAAGCTCATCAAGTGAAGAAAGTGATGTCAATGATGGTGATGATGATGTAAATGATGATGCCACTAATGCACATCAAGAAGAATCTGAAGAAAGAAATGCAGAAGATACTGGAGATGAACCACATCCTATGAATGAAGAAAATGTTGATGTCATTCATGAGGAAGCTGTACAAGAAATGGACTCTCAAAATCAAACATTTGATTCTGACTTTATGAATGATATTGTTCAATCTAGTATTTGAATTTGATGCAAATGAAGGAGTAGAAGAAAATCCTGTTAGTATGTCACACAATGTGTCTATACAAACAAAGGTATGTCACACAATGTGTCTATACAAACAAAGGAAATAGTTGACATTGATGAGATTGACAGATTGAAAGAAGAAAATTTAAGAAAAGAAAAAGAGATTGAAGAGTTGAAAGTGGAGAATGAAAGAATGAAAGAGATAAACATATCTCTTGAAAAAGAAATTCAAAAGCTTAAAGATGAAAATTTAAAGTTGTCTGAAGAAAATGCCTTAAAAGATGAAAAGATTGTAAGGTTTGCCAAAGATAAAGAAGATATAATCAAGAACTTTGAAGTTATGATCAAAGATTATGATATTCTTGAGGAGAAATTCAAGAAATTAACTGAAGAAAATGAAAATCTCAAAGCTGAATTGATAAAAGAAAAAGAAGCTCAAAAGCCTATCTCACCAGTACATGTGATAAGTACTGAGATACTTGTTGATGAATATCTTGAGCAGATGAAAGGCAAAAGAAAAGTGAATGAATTAGAAGATACAATTCAAACTGAATCTTCTTCTAAGCTTCAAATAACTGAAGAATCTGTTGAAGAACAAAATGTTCAAAAATAGATTGAGGCTTTAGACGATATTGAGGAAGTATACAATGATGATTGATACGATGAAGTTCTTGATAATGAAGATATTGATGAAACTCAATTTGTATCACACTTCTCTTCACAAGAACATACTCAAGAACAAGATGAAGTACCATAAGACTTTGAAGAAAGATACAATTATCTTGTGAAGATGAAATATAATCGAGTATATTTGGACGGACTGACTGTTTCTCAGATCAACGATGAAGATGAGAAATGTATCTATGCAGAGTCAGTTACTTCAATAGATCCAAATGAGATTGTTGTTGAGCATGGTGAATGGACAAGAGCAAAAGAAGTAATAAATGTAGAAGAACTATCTAGTTCTGAGTTGCACCATACTGATCCAAATGATATGAGTATTCCAGTGTTGGACCAAAAGAACCAATGAGCCAAGATCAGAAAACCTCTAAGTCCCACACGGTATCACAATAACTGCTGAAAGCCTCATCAGTAGTTTGACAAGTGCTGAAACTTCAACAGCTGAAGATCAAGTGTTGAAGACCTTACAGCTGAAGAACCAAAGTGCTGAAGTACAACAGCTGAAGAACACAAGTGCTGAAGCTGAAAGACAAAGTACTGAAGTACAACAGCTGAAGAGTTCACAAGTGCTAAAGATCAACAACTGATGTACAAAGTCTGAAGACAAAGACTGAAGACATCAGCTGATGATATCTACTGAAGTCATCAGCTGATGAAACACTGAAGGTCAAAGTCTGAAGATCAAGTACTGAAGCCTCAGTAGTTTGTCACAACTGCTGAAGAGTACTTCTTCAGTAGTTGTGATATCAGTAGTTTTTTTCTATGTTTCAGTAGTTTGTTAAACGATGAAGAGCTTGTTCTTCAGTCGTTGTAGTTTCAGTAGTTTTATATTTGTACAACATGCTGATATGTTTCAGTAGTTGTGAACATTTCAGTAGTTTGTTAAGAATTAGTTATTTTTGTATTGGATCTGCCAGTTGTCACTTTCCGTGATAACAGCAGTGATTGTTGCCATCTATATAAGGAGTGAAACCTATTGTATCTGTGAGGTATGAGTAAATGAATGGAATGAATGATTGATTTGATTAGAATATTCTACACTATAAACATTCCTAGAAATCAGAAATACATATTCTCTCCTAACCGTATGCTATCTTAACGCTTACAAGTATCGATTGCTTGCTACAATTTGTCTAATTCTAGTTTGTATTCCGTGCTTTATATCTGATACATCAACTTGTGAATCATGATCCTGTCAAATGGTATCAGAAAGACCAAAGTACTGAAGTACAACAGCTGAAGAGTTCACAAGTGTGAAGATCAACAAATGATGTACAAAGTCTGAAGACAAAGACTGAAGACATCAGCTGATGATATCTACTGAAGTCATCAGCTGATGAAACACCTGAAGGTCAAAGTCTGAAGATCAAGTACTGAAGCCTCAGTAGTTTGTCACAACTGCTGAAGAGTACTTCTTCAGTAGTTGTGATATCAGTTTTATTTTCTGTTTCAGTAGTTTTGTAAAACGACTGAAGAGCTTGTTCTTCAGTCGTTGTAGTTTCAGTAGTTTTATATTTTGTACTTAACATGCTGATATGTTCTCAGTAGTTGTGAACATTTCAGTAGTTTGTTAAGAATTAGTTATTTTTGTATTGGATCTGCCAGTTGTCACTTTCGTGATAACAGCAGTGATTGTTGCACTCTATATAGGAGTGACACCTATTGTAATCTGTGAGGTATGAGTAAATGAATGGAATGAATGATTGATTTGATTAGAAATATTCTACATCTATAAACATTCCTAGAAATCAGAAAACATATTCTCTCCTTATAACCGTATGCGATCTTAACGCTTACAAGTATCGATTGCTTGCTACAATTTGTCTAATTCTAGTTTGTATTCCGCTGCTTTATATTCTGATACATCAAACTTGTGATCACTGATCCTGTCAAATGGTATCAGAGCAGGTTAATCATTGATCGATCTAATAATTGATCATTGAAACTGCTATTCAAGATCCAAGTTTGATTGAATTAGCTTTTGTTTTTGCAAGAAACGGTTATAGAGATTGAATTTTCTGTATTTCTGCTCATTCATCCTGAGATCTTTTTCTTGGTTCTCATTGAGTTTGTTGTGGTTGTCTAAAACTTTTAAAACTTGAACTAAACTGTTTTTGAACTGAAAATGACCACTCTTCCAATGATCCTCCACAATATCTATTCCTCAACCAAGCCACCTATGCTGGTTAGGAATGAGTAACATATGGCAAAGACGTATGCTCCATCACCTGTCTGTTAACAGTGCAGGGTTGGACATCAGTGGTACATGGTCCACACAACTATGGATAAACCGGAAACAATACAATCATGGTCCGAAGGAGGGAGCAATACTCAGATGAGGATAAGAAGTTGCTTTGAGATTGATGCAAAAGCCCATGGAATTCTGGCCATGGCATTGCCCAATGAAATCTATTCTAGGCTAATGCATCATGAAACTGCCCATGACCTCTGGATTGCTTTGAAAGAACAATTTGGAGGAACAGATGAGGTCTTGGCAAATAATAGAGAAATTCTTGCCCAACAATATGAGACATTCTCTCATAGAAAGGGTGAGACACTGACTCAACAATATGAGCGGTTTTCTTGTTTGATCTCTGAACTAAAAATGGTCAAACTTGAATACACCAATATTCAGATGAATAACAGATTTCTCAGATCACTGCCTGAGAGATGGGACACATATACTATTGTCCTACGCTCCAGTGCAAGTTTGGACAAACTATCTCTCACCCAACTCCATGGGAAATTGCTCACTTTTGAGAGAGAGATAGAACAGAAGAGAAAGCTGTCTTCATCTGGAAAGCTCACTGAAGACTTTATACAAGGCAACACTGCCTTGGTGGGTCATGAGTCAGAATAGCTTCATCTGAATGCCAGTATGATGAGCATATTAATTTCTCTTCAAGCACTTCTGATTCTGCATTTGTAAGTGTTGATGGTCAGTTTACTGGGTGTAATAATGACAATCTATGTTTCATCATGGATGATCTCAAGGGGATTGCTGATGATGACTTAAAAGAGATGGATATTTTGAGCCAAATGGCCTTGATAAATATCAGATCTCAGAAGTTCTACAAAAGAACTGGAAGAAAATTCCCAGGACTCTCTGGCAAAACCAAAGTTGGTTTTGACAAGAGCAAGTTGAGGTGTCACAAATGCCAACGGCTTGGACACTTTGCAAGAGAGTGTAGATCAACTGGATCTAACTCTACTGCACCCTTCGTGACTTTTCCTAGCAATAGTCAACAACATAGAGGGCAACATCCTGTCACATCTAGTCATCATCCTCAACAACAATCTCCGGCATATTTTGTTCCTCAGGGTCAAATGCCATATCAGTACCCTTGTTATTACATGCCACAGTCAAATCAAGTTCAAGTTCCTACGACACCACAACCTTATGCATTACCAGAACCTCAGCTTCCCTATCTCATCAACAACCTCAATCTCAACAAACAGCTTCTTCACCCAGAGTTGTTGATGGAGCAGTTTACCAGATGACTTGTCTGGTCATGATCAACTGTTCTCAGGTGCTGGTCAACATGGTGGTGACAGTCCCTTGGGAATCTAGCTCTTATGGCTTGGAGTCTGCTGATACTTCATTTTCCAATGCCTCTACACCTCAGGTATCACAGGTATCCTCTGAGGCAAAAGCCAAATTATGTTCTGAACCATGCATAGCAGCATTTGCTTCCATTAGAGAAGCAAATGTAGCTTTAATAATAAGAAATTGAGCTAGAACAAATAATTTCCAAAAAACAAAGCTGAGTTTGAGTTTGTGCTCAAAGATAAAAATGATGAGGTTTATAAACTGAATTGCCAAATAATTGATGATAAGGCTAGAGAAGATGTACTTCTAGAGAAGTACAAAGATCTCAAAGAAACTCTTGCAGTTACCAGGTCGAGTGTGATAGATGGGTACAATCATGCAAAGGTTTTGAAATGCTTCTTAGTAAGCAATCTGCTTCAAATGTGAAGTTTGGAATTGGCTACAATCACACTGCTCCACCTACAGATTTTACCCCAAGAGCAGAGGTAGAATCTGATGGTGAGAGTGATAACAATCCATCACTTCATGTGATCTACCTTCTGATACAGCACAATCAGAAGTAGCAGTCAGCATCAAGCCCTCTTTGAACCTATCAGCTGATGTTGATGGTCAAATGCTGACATTCACATGATCAATAGGATGATCAACTCAGGAGTTAATCCTGAAGGTCCTGAAAGGACTGGAGAGCAGGATTTAACATCTGAAGTTCAAACTTCAACTGCTGTCAGTACTGAAGAGAAGAAAACTGGCAGTAGAAAGAGTTTGAAGACTACTAAAGAGGTAGTCAAGAAAGCAACCAATGCTTCTAAAGCATTGAAGAACAAGTCTTCTGTTGTCACCATCTTTAGTTGATAATCAACCTAAGATGAAGAAGAAACCATGTGAAGTATGTGGTTTGTTCAATCATCTTACAGATGATTGTTGGTACAAAAGAGGTTCCAAACTCAAACAAAAAGAAGAAATTAATGAGAAAATGGTAAAAATGAAAACTGAGTTTGAGACCACATTTGTATCAGCAACATCAAATCCTGTAACCCTTAAGTCCTTAAAGAAATCCAAAAGGAGGAGTTAAACAGGTGACAGCTGAGGGTGCTCAAAAGAAGAAGGTGCAACATAGGACCTTATCTAACTCCACTAGCAATGTGTGATGAGCTGAAAGCTTATCACAAAATCAGACACAGCTGGTGATGATGGTACAACATCTGTTGGGTAGAGTTAACCAACTAGATTCTCCTATGTTGAAACCACAGAAAAGGAGGTCTAAGCCAAAGGACTCCTCTTCTACACCATCTTCTTTTCAGGCGTTTTACAAATAAACATGTTAGTTTACCATCTATTGATGAGACCAGGCCCAAAACCCAAAAGGTTTGGGTCTCTAAAACTAACTGATTGTTTATTATTGCAGGTTCTTCAACATGCCAAAGTAGCATCTGGTATGTAGACAGTGGGGGATCTATGCACATGACTGGGAACATCTTCTTCTTCATGACTACTCTCAAGGAAAGAAGGATTTGTCTCTTTTGGCAATGATGCTAGGGGTTACATCATCGGTAAGGGCTTTGTCTCCAATGGAGAAATCAAATTTGATGATGTTAATCATGTGGAAAATCTCAAGTACAACCTCTTGAGTGTCAGTCAAATGTGTGATAAAGGCCATGTTGCCCTTTTCACAAGTCAAAACTGTAGGATTCTGTCATCCAAAGTTTTGCACTGATTGACAAGGTGTTGGATGATCACACTCCTGAAAGCCAACAGGAGGAAGAGTGTATGCCTTAGATCTCTCTAAGAAGAAGATCTCAAAGGCAATCCTTGCCTATTTTCCAAAGCCTCCTCTCAAGAATCTAAACTGTGGCACAGGAGGCTTGGTCATGTTAATCTCAAAAACATGAATCAGCTTAGCCACAATAGTTTAGTCAGAGGCTTACCAATAAAGGATTTCCACTGTGATGAAACCTGCACTGCTTGTTTAAATGGAAAACAGCAAAGTCTCATTCCCTCCTATTGAAGTGTCCAAGTCCACTGCCTGCTTGCAATTACTGCATATGGATCTATTTGGTCCTGTGAGAGTAATGAGCATGGCAAAGAAGAAATACTGTCTGGTAATTGTGGATGATTACTCCAGAGTTGTATGGACTTTCTTTTACATTCAAAGGATGAGGCTACTCAGAAGATTATCCACTTTGTGCTGTACATGAGAAGCAGTATTCCGTCCAGTCAAGTGTATTAGGAGTGATAATGGAACTGAGTTCAGAAATCATACACTTGATGACTTTTATCTTTCAAAGGGAATCAAAAGGCAGTTCAGCATTCCAAGGACTCCAGAACAAAATGGAGAGTGGAGAGAAAGAACAGGACCCTCATTGAAGCTGCAAGGTCCATGTGGCTGACTCAGGTTGCCATTGACCTTTTGGGCCGAAGCTGTCAACACAGCTTGTTATGTGCCAAATAGAGTTTTAGTTTAGTAATCAGAGGTTGATGAAGACTCCATATGAAGTTCTCCATCTTGGCTCCTCTGATTTCATTTTTCAAAGCATTTGGGTGTCCCTGTTTTATTCTCAACACAAAGGATCAACTCCACAAATTTGATCCTAAGGTGGATGCAGGATACTTTGTGGTTATTCATCTACTTGCAAGGCATACAGAGTCTTCAACTGCAGAACAAGATGGTTGAAGAAACTCTACATGTTAAGTTAATGAATCTCCAAAGGACAAGATTCCACAAAGTCCTGTGGAGAGTTATTGTTGGACATACTGCAATATGTTCCTTATCAAACTCCTGCTGTTGCTCCTGTCAACAGTTCACCACTGGTGGTACTGCTGATGATGATGATGATTGCAGTACTCACCTCTTCAGGTTTAGTGATCAGCTGCCTGACTCACTAGACCTGATGTTCCTGTAGCGCCAGTAGCACCATCCAAACAAATGCTGATGAGATTTCTTTGAATTCAACTTCCTTTGAATACCATCCACTGATTGGTTTCAAGGAAATGATTCACCATCACCATCTGTGCTGC
Organism: Flaveria trinervia; assembly: GCA_025506515.1. Classification (NCBI taxonomy): domain Eukaryota; kingdom Viridiplantae; phylum Streptophyta; class Magnoliopsida; order Asterales; family Asteraceae; genus Flaveria; species Flaveria trinervia. The sequence goes on along the minus strand of JACCIX010000936.1, from coordinate 106,518 downwards.
TGAACCGGCTACAAACACTTGCACAGATCTCATTGTGTATCAAGATCTGAAGAATCACCCTATGTCTCAAATCATTGGTGATATCACTGCTGGAGTATCAACAAGAAGTCAATTGTCAAATTTCTGCTTCTATGCTCTCTTCATCAGTCAGCAAGAGCCAAAGAATTATCACATTGCTTTAAAGGACAATGGATGGGTTGATGCCATGCAGCTGAGCTTCTTCAGTTCAAGAAACAGCAAGTGTGGGAACTGGTTCCTCTACCTCCAGGTAAGTGTGAATAGGCACTAAATGGGTGTTTAGGAACAAAACTGATGAAAATGGGCTTATTGTTAAGAACAAGGCCAGACTGGTTGTTCAGGGGTTTGCACAAGAGGAAGGTATTGATTATGATGAACCTTGCCCCTGTAGCCAGACTGGAAGCAATTCGATTGTTTTTAGCTTATGCTGCTTATCAAAACCTTAAAGTCTTTCAAATGGATGTCAAAAGTGCATTTTTGTATGGAAAAGTTAAAGAAGAGGTTTATGTATGTCAACCTCCAGGCTTTGAGGACAATAAACATCCTAATTGGGTGTATAAGCTTGATAAAGCTCTTTATGGGTTAAAACAAGCTCCCAGAGCTGGTATGAGACATTATCAAACTTTCTTCTGGAAAAACAATTTCACTAGAGGCTCCATAGATAAGACTTTATTTATTAAGAAAGCTGGGCAGCATAATCTACTTGTTCAAATTTATGTAGATGATATCATTTTTGCATCCTCTGATCCAAAGTTGTGTGATGCCTTTACAAAGTTGATGCAACAGAAGTTTGAAATGAGTGCCATGGGAGAACTACAGTTCTTTCTGGGGTTGCAAATCAAACAAAGGCTGATGGAATTTTCATCATCAGTCCAAATATACAAAAGATCTTTTGCAAAAGTTTGATTTACAAAACTGTAAGCCCTGTTCTACTCCTGAGCAGCACCACACAACTGGACTCAGATCAGAAAGGTAAAGTGGTTGATGAAACACTTTACAGATGTATGATTGGGTCCTTGATGTATTAATAGCTTCTAGACCAGATATTATGTTTGCTACATGTGTTGTGCTAGATTTCAGGCTGCACCTAAAGAGTCTCATCTGATTGCAGTCAAGAGGATCTTTAGATATCTGCAAGGCACTCCATCTCTAGGTTTATGGTATTCTACCGGACATTCTGGTAAATAGTTGCTTTTCTGACAGTGACTATGCAGGGTGTAAGTTGACCAGGAAATCAACTTCTGTGGATGTCAATTCCTAGGCAACTGCTTGATTTCTTGGCAGAGCAAGAAACAGACCTCAGTTGCTACATCCACTGCTGAAGCAGAGTACATTGCTGCTGCAAGCTGTACATCTCAGGTACTCTGGCTTCAAAACCAACTTTTGGATTATGGCATTACAGAGACTAAGACTCCATTGTTAAGGATAGTGCTTCAGCTCTTTGCATTGTCAAAAATCCAGTCCAGCACTCTAGGACCAAACATATAGAGATCAGACATCATTTTAAGGGTTTTGAAAAAGGTCTGATTGATCCTAAGTTTGTGCCTAGTGCTGATGAGCTTGCAGACATTTTTACTAAGCCTTTGGATAGTTAACTTTCCAAAACCTGGTGTTAAGGGGTATGCTGCAGCTAGAATAAGTGACAACTACTGATGATCTTAGTAATTCATACTGATGATCATGAGTACCTATGTCACATATAAGTACTGATGAGCTCTTTTAACCTCAGTAGTTTTATAACTACTGAAGGCTAAATGTCTCACAAGTACTGCGTACTTCATCTGTTCTAAACTACTGATGTAGTTACAACTACTGATGCAGTTACAACTACTGCCATCAGTAAAAACAGATAAGTAATGTCCTATGAAACAACTAAATCAGCCAAAAAAGACTGATGAATGTGTTGAGGACATTTTGAAACAGCTGAAAAGCTAAGCATTGACGAAAACAGCTGAAAAGAATTTTCTCTTCAGTCGTTTGTACAACTGCTGTTTCATTTTAAACAACGAAGCAAAACCACGTCTTCAGTAGTTTTATAACTACTGATGACTAATACCAAGTCTTCAGTTGTTACAACAGCTGATGACAAAACCACTGTCTTCAGTAGTTTCAAACTACGATGACAAACACCAAGTCCTCAGTTGTTTCATCATCTGAAGTCAAAACCACGGTCTTCAGTAGTTTTCTAAACTACTGATGCCTAACACCACGACTTCAGCTGTTTCAACGTCTGAAAGGATAACACCATGTCAACGGTCATTTAAACTACTGATGACTAACACCACATCCTTCAGTCGTTTCCTTACCCGTACCCTATAAATACCCCTAACCTGAGCTCTCCATGCTTCATCTTCTTCAAACCTAACGTTCCTCTCCAAAACTTCCCTCTTCTCCATGGCGTCTATGCAAATTAAACCGCGACACAACTGTGTTGCCTACCTCACAAAATCGCCGATCTGGACTAAGTTCGATACTGCTATCGATCTTATGGTTCAGTCCCAATACAACAAGGCATTCCTTCTGAACCCCGTCTTACATGCCGAATCCTTGAACCAATTTTGGATGAACGTTACTGTTACCACTGAGGAGAGCAACACACCATCCCTCCGTCAGTCGTCAACAACAAAGAAGTAGTCATTACTCCTGCAACAATCCGTACAATTTTTCAACTGAATGATGCTACTTCTCCTGCTGGATATCCGAAGGGCACCATAGATCTATCCTTTGCTCAGCATGGATATCAAGGCGATCTCAGTGCCACCACCATCATGAAGAAACACTTTAATGACGCTGAGCGCCTGATTTTTCACATGGTAATGTATGTTTGGCCCTAAGACGTCGTCTTGGGATCAAATGTCCACCAAATGGCAGCAGGTAATGTATTCTATCCTTGAGCAACAACCACTAAACTTTTCAGAATTAATATTTTCAGAGCTCAAAGATATGGCTCAAAAACTGACTGCCAACCGTTGGATACTTTATCCACGGTTCATAATGGCCATTATTACAGACCAGCTTAATGCTGAGGGACTTGTTGGCTGGGAGTCCCTGCTACGGCTGTTCTGCGGAAGTATACTCCCGGCACAACTCTGACCGGACACTAAAATGGCTGCCAAGCTGCGCAAACCCACGCAGCTGGAACCCACAGCCACCACCTCCAAATCCAAAGTCCCCACCAAACCCACCAAAAGAAACCCAAAACGGCTACTCAGGAATTGAGTCCCCTGAGGATGCCCCTGCAACACAAACGCAGGATATATCCACTAGTCCAAACCCCCTAGTGGATACAATGACTCCTCCAGCCACAGCCGCTCAGGCTTCCTCTCAACAGGAGCCTGCAGCAACCACACTAGGGGTACCTACTTATCTGGGATCTTCCTCACTTGAGGAGATTGCCATTGAAGAGCACCAACCCCCCAGGTGCACACTGCTTCTATCCCCTCACCCCAAACAACCGCCCTCACAGCCCAACTTTAATAGTTGCACAAGTGCTGACTCAATTGCACTCCTCACCCCCTCCCCAGAAACCACTTACTACTGGGAATTCCTCTACAATTGAGGGGGAGGAACACAGTGCACCTGAGAACCCACAGCACAGGGTTTCCCAATTCTATCTCCTGGTGTAGATAAGGAGCTTAGAATATCTAATGAGGCTGCCACCTCCTCTGACTCAGCACATGACCAGAGTGAGGCTGGTAACATTGCTAAGACCTCCCTAGAGGCAACAGCTGATGATGGACATTGTCCTGAGGCTGGAAGTCCCCAGTACCAAGCACAAGGGGCACATGCACCAACTGGTCTACACCCAGTGCATGTAAATCCTGCTCTAAGCAGGAGGTCAGCTGATTCAGCTTCAGCTGATGATGACCTGGCTTCTTCTATGATGTTCTTGCCCAGAACACAATCCTGGAAGAGAAAGTCAGTAGGCTCAAACCTACTTGACCAACTCTCACAAGGAGAAAGACCATCTGCCTCTACCCCCACAGATGGCACCTTCCCTTGAAGGTTTCCCAAACACAGAGCCACCCCAAAATCAACCACCTGCCTCTGCTTCAGGCCCTACTTCTCAGGAACAGAACCCTCCTGAGCAAATAGGTGCTGTACTCCAAAATTCCCTCCCTCTCATCACACCCATAATCACTGATATAGTGATCAAAGCCCTTGATGAGAGGCTTCCTTACATTACAGCCCTTGGTTGATGCTGCTGTCCACAAGACTCTTTCTGCGGTACAAACCCCTTCCTCCAATGCAACCAAAAAGGGGGAGAGTACTGCAGTGAAAGAAAAGAAGAGGAAAAGATCAGGAAAAGGAAGTGATGCAAGCCCAAGAGGAGGAAAAAGAAAAGCAACCTCTGCTCACTACAAGCGAAAGAGAAGTGCTGATGATCACACTGCTGAAGACAAATCCTTGGAGGAGCTGGTCAAAGAAGCTAACACCACACACAGCCGATCCATGGATAAAATAATTGAACAACTCTTCAGGCAGGGGTTTGACACAGCCACACTGGATAGTGAGATCAGAAGGTTAGAAGTACAAGAGATACACCCGATAGGCAGGGTATGATGCTCTTGAGAAAGAGAGGTTGGAAATAATGATCCGCTTTATTGCAATATACTTGGGAAGATCATTAATGGAGATCCGCGCATGGACCAGGGACAGCATTCTGGCTATAGCCACCAGAATCTGTCTGTCTGAGCAATTCAACAAAGGGATAATTGTGGAAGCCCTTGATGAGGCTGGGGCTGGTAAAAGGTTAGAGATGGCTAAACTCACAAAGGCGAAACTAACTACAAGGATGCTAGATCAACCTTCCCTTCCACCCACTCAAACAGATCTTATCCCTCAAATCTCCAACCAACCTCTAAGCCAAAATCCAAACATCCTCATTCTTCAAAACCAATTCCTTCACCAACCCAACCATCATCCAGTGATGTACCCAGAAGAGGAGAAGGGTGCTGAGGATGGAAGAAGAAGAAGAAGAGGATGAAGATGATAGTCTGCCACTCTCTGCTGTTCTGAAGCTACCAAACCCCGAAGTCACCCATGATCACACCTGACTCTCAAAGGGAAATGGTCAGAGTCAAGATAGAAGAAGAAGAACAGCAGAAACAGCACGATGAGCAACTGTTGAAGATGGTTGACAAGGAATTTCCTCAGTCATCATCTATTCAAGCCATGAAAGGGCATGCTCAAAGGCTGTACACTCTCAGGCACACCTTTCAGTATCAGAAGGAGAGAGTGAGAGTATGGCCAGACCCCACGGTGAGTTCTAGAATCCATAAAAGAACTATCCCACACAGATACAACGGCCAGGTACGAAAAACAATAGAGTCTACCATCATGTTGGCCGTTGTAGTCTCACCTTGGGAAATCATTGATGAATTCAAGAAAGCTCACCAAGCAAAGAAGACCCCTCAAGCCTTACTAGAAAACAAGATGATTAAGAAGGGGTTGTTATATAAAAAGCTTGAAGACATCCAGAAGAATGAGCTCCAGTTACTCCTTGAAGGCAACCATCCTAATGAATTTGTTTATAGGGAGGTAACTACGGTGGAGCTGAAAAATGGCAGGACCATGATGTACTTATCAGAGTACTATGGTCCAGAGTTCTTCTTCGAAGGAGGAGCAGAAGAACTCTCTCAGGAGGAACAAGTTGTTCTCCTTGAGGCCTATGTTCGTGAGTCATACAGACTCATTATGGGGAAGTGAATCTCATGAATGGGATAACAACTCTGTGTCCAGTTCCCCAAAACAGAGTTCCCATTCATACTCTGCCAAACAAATATTTGAGATTTCTTCCTAGGCCGGAGCTTACATGGGTCATCTTCTCTACTGATCAAGAAGGAAAAAGACCAACATTTTGCCATCAATAAGTGGGAGTATAAATAAGTTAGAGGTTTTGGCTGCATTGGTTCAGGGGGAGTTTGTTGGACCAAAAAGAACCAATGAGCCAAGATCAGAAAACCTCTAAGTCCCACACGGTATCACAATAACTGCTGAAAGCCTCATCAGTAGTTTGACAAGTGCTGAAGACTTCAACAGCTGAAGATCAAGTGCTGAAGACCTTAACAGCTGAAGAACCAAAGTGCTGAAGTACAACAGCTGAAGAACACAAGTGCTGAAGCTGAAAGACCAAAGTACTGAAGTACAACAGCTGAAGAGTTCACAAGTGCTGAAGATCAACAACTGATGTACAAAGTCTGAAGACAAAGACTGAAGACATCAGCTGATGATATCTACTGAAGTCATCAGCTGATGAAACACCTGAAGGTCAAAGTCTGAAGATCAAGTACTGAAGCCTCAGTAGTTTGTCACAACTGCTGAAGAGTACTTCTTCAGTAGTTGTGATATCAGTAGTTTTATTTTTCTATTTCAGTTTCAGTAGTTTTGTAAAACGACTGAAGAGCTTGTTCTTCAGTCGTTGTAGTTTCAGTAGTTTTATATTTTGTACTTAACATGCTGATATGTTCTCAGTAGTTGTGAACATTTCAGTAGTTTGTTAAGAATTAGTTATTTTTGTATTGATCTGCCAGTTGTCACTTTCCGTGATAACAGCAGTGATTGTTGCACTCTATATAAGGAGTGACAACCTATTGTAATCTGTGAGGTATGAGTAAATGAATGGAATGAATGATTGATTTGATTAGAAATATTCTACATCTATAACATTCCTAGAAATCAGAAATACATATTCTCTCCTATAACCGTATGCGATCTTAACGCTTACAAGTATCGATTGCTTGCTACAATTTGTCTAATTCTAGTTTGTATTCGCTGCTTTATATTCTGATACATCAAACTTGTGATCACTGATCCTGTCATCCAGCTCTAAGATCATGGTGCTATCTAAACTACCCTTGAGGAAGCTAAGGAGATACAATCTGTATCCTGAGGAATCTTGTTAGAAGTTTTCAAGAGACTGAGAAACAAATGAAGAAATGATAGTACTTGATACAGATAATCCTCAGTATCTTGAAATAACAAAAAAAAGAATGTTAAAGCCTCGGAGATCAAACAAATGTCAAGATTGATGATGCTCATGCTCACAGAAAAGAGTTGATTGAAATGTTTACTGATCCAGAAGACAAAGTTACAAAGCATCTCTGAACAAAGGCATATTCTTGATAATTCGAACAACTGGAGACTTGGTAGAAACGTATTGCAAAAAGGACAATCAGTTGCTGAACTGTTGAATGCTATGATTGCTCCAGATTTTACCAATCAAGTAAAGATTAGCATGCAAGTATGATGAAGTATTCGATGTATTTTGTGATAAAGAAGTAAATGCTGTGTGTGATGTATATCACTTTTACTCTAGTATCATAAAACTTCCAATGCAAGATTTAAAAGAGCTGAATAGATAACCTCTGATCAATCCTTCTGATTCAAAACGTGGGAAGATATTTGTAGAATTATTAAGAAGAAAATTAGATAGATCAAGAATCAGTATATTTTCTTAGTACGAATGTGATCAAGAAGATAAAGATACTTTGCTACTCTGAAGAAAACAAACAAAAAGCTCAAGGGAGTACATTCAGAGGAGGAACATTCTATGATTGAATTTGTGTCAAATTTTTGAGAAAGTTACAACTCCTGGTCTGAAAGTGATAGATGGTAATCAAAACTCAAAGCCATTCTCAGATGTTTTATAACACTGAGACATTTGAGCTTAAGTTGGTCCGAAATCTAGAAAGATGGGATGAGGACATGATTACTTTATTTGGAGTTTTTGAACTAAAACTCTTACATCCGAGCTATATCTCATTTTTGTCTATACAAAAATTTGAGAAAGTATCTCCTGAATAGCAGAGCAAGATAAGAAATATTTCATTTCTATTATTAATGTGATGAATGCTGCCATGGAAAGAATATCTCTGAGAAAGGCTCTTGCTTATGCCAACATTGTCAAGAAAGATATTAAAGATATGAATTTAGAGAATATCAAGGAAAGGAGTGTTAGAAGTGTTAGGACCTGTATTTGAATGAAATACCGGAGATTAGCGTGTAAACCAGATCAAATAGTGCGGAGTCCTATTTGATGGTGATCCAATCAGTGAGAACACACGAAGAATCAATCATCAGAATTGAAACTAATGTTAGAAATCGATTGGGAATCGATCTAATGTGTTCTGTGAACTTGGAGAACGAATTGGGAGGCTCTGGACGGCTAGGGTACATCTGGAATCGTAATTAATCGAGAGTCCTTATTTTTCACGAATTTGGTTGTATTTATAGGTTGGTATTATTCAATCGTGCGACTAAACCATTAGTATGGTTCAGTCGTGCGATTGAACCATGCGGTTGTTTCATCCGCATGACTGAGTGTTCAGTCGTGCGACTGAGCCAATCTTATGTGTCGATCATACGACTAATCCAGTCACCCGTTCAGTCGTGCAACTGAGTCATTCGTATGAAGTTGTTCATGCTTACGGTCCATTCGCATGGGCCATTCGCATGAGAACTTCTTATGTTAAGTTGAATGTATTAATTAGTAAACATTATATGTAAACATTCAACCAATCACTAACCTAATTCAACAATTTTATATCAACTCATTAATGAAATATTAATCATTACAAATCACAATCAACCAATACCATTTCATTAATCATATCAAATTACACCAGAATTAGATAAACAAGATCTATTACATTTCATATCATGATCTAGGGACATACATGTATCAACAAACTCCCCCTTGGACCTAGATCTCTCTAATCTTCTATTTTCTGCATAACCTCTTGTATTTCTTGTACTTCTCCTCTTTTGTGACTCCCGTGTGAATCTCAAACGTGAAGCAGAGTCATATAATTTTCTGGAACTGGAGGGCTTGTACAATATCTGCTATCATAGAACAGTGGCCACTTGTATAGCATATATACATCACTTTCTGACAAATTTGTAAGCCACATCGGGTCGAATACCCTAATAGTATCCATTTGTCCCTCTTTGCTTAAGACTATGACCGCTTCAGCTGTTCTCCAATCATAGTACCACCACTTAAAGTGGAGTGAAATCCTGTGGCATTTCCCTGAGTGGGATTCTTGACATTGTGCGTGGAGGATTCCACTTCACACTATCTTAGGCTTGCCAGTAATGGCATCAACCTCAGACCTTCTGATATACCTAGTAGGCTGTTGGTCTGAAGTTAACCCATCTAGTGTGGTACTCCTTCTTTAGGGCAGCCTCGAACCAGCCTAACATCTTCTCGGTCACCATACAAAAGCTTTAGTTTGGCCAGCTGGTTGAGCTCAAAACCTGGTAGGGTCTTCAGATCATGTGGGAATCTGAAGTACTCGATGCCCTGTTCTCTCTTAACTGCATACACATTGAGATCTTCAAAGTACGCCCATGCTATGATTCTTCTGACACCTTGTGATGTTCTTGACTCTATAGAGTCTCATGTAGGAATCCTTCTTTGGTGTAGTACGTTGGCTCTAACTTCTTCAAAACATGCAGCCCACTCAGCCTTTCGAATGTCAACATCATCATTTGAAGGTTGGGCTGTGTCTTCTGCTTCTCTGTTTCTTCTTGCTCCATATTGTTCAACACCTCAATAGTATCGCTGACAGGGATTCACCTAGATTGGGGACCACATTACCCTCATTGTCAGCGTACTGAGGATACTCCTCGGCAGTGACATCTTCGATCTCTACATCATCAACATCGTTGAACTCTTCGTCACTAGTCGAATCGCATGTCGGAGCATCTTTTACTATTTCATCTGATTTAGCTCGAAAAGCTCTGCGAGTTGCTCATTAGTTAGATTATAATTATTTCCCCTTCTTCAGGGTTGTAATTCATTGACCTTCTGACAATCCCTTGCAGATCAAGTATCATCGTTAGCTGAGACTTAACCTGCTGAAGGGGAGCAACATCAAACTCATCTCTTTGGTAAGATTGATCTGTTTGGTTTAAACATTCCACACATAAATCATTAGTACTTAATCAACCAGAAAAGCATTAAAGTAATATAAACATTAAATACATTGTGTTCAATTACATGATTCAAATACAAAAGAAGATAAATACATAAACATCTAATCGTTTCTTTATCTGGATCATGGTTTCATCACTTGGAGGAGCAGAGGTAGAAGCTGATTGATCTTGTCTGTTCTTTGTCCTTTTCTCTTGACCTGTAGTAGTGGCCGATGCAGGTGCATCCTCTCCTTCTGCTTCTTCATCATCCTCAGTAGCACTCTCATCATCCTCATCACTATCTTCATCATCTTCATCTCTGTCTCCTTCCTGATCTTTAATGGCTCCTCTTTAGACCCTTTCAGTTTTAACATGATCAACTTCCTTGCCTTCTCCAGCTCCTCTATTTGCTTACTTGATGCGACACTTTGAGCTTGGAGTTGGTCCATCTTGGTGCTCTGAGAAGCCAACTGTTGGCCTGCACCTCAATTACTCAATCCTGCTATGCAATTTTATGAGATTGTGCAGCAGTCAGGTCAGTAAGCTGGCAGATCTGAGCTGTCTTTTCCTCATCAGCCGCCAGTAAGCGCATCACCATTCTGTTCCGCTGACAACCGTCCTCTACCCCGATTGGAGGTAGAGGAGATCGATAAGTGTATGAGGGATGGGATGAGGGCATTGATTGGTGTGACGTGGTGGTGGAGGTGGCGGTAGTGAAGATAGGTCTGTATAGTGGTGGAGGTGATGAGGGAGTAAAGGATGTGGTGGTGGGGGAAACTGTGTTGTGGTGGGAGGTATGGTGGGGCTGTGGTAGATGTGGTGAATGTGGTGGATGTGGTGGATTGTGGTGGCTGTGGTGGATGGGGTAGATGTGTGGTGATGAAGGTCACCCTACGCTTCTCTTCTTCTTCTGGCCATGGGGTTTGGCCATTCTCTTCCTCCTTGTTCCAGTTGAGGAGGAAGCTCCCCCTACAACCCTGCCTGAGGACCCCGGAGCATAGGTTGGGTCAGTATCTGTATCTCCGGAGTCTCTCGGGTGTTCACCAACCACCATTAACCCATGTTCTGTGGGGAGAACTTTCCTTCCCACAGTTCGTGTAAGTGGCTCCTCGTCCGATTCATCATCCTCCTCCGCATCAAGAACAAATCATGATGAATCCCGCTGACTCAGTTACTTCTCCAGATGTGACGGACACTGGAGGTACAGAATCAGACACAGTGCCTCTGAGTGGAATAGCAGCATCCCCACTGTCATCCTCATCTGAGTCATGAGTGGGTAGGGCTATCTGTTCCACATCAGAGTCACTTTCCTCGTGACGCCACTTTCTCTTTTCCGGCACCATATAGTCCCTCTGGCAAGATGACCAAACAACCTCCTGACAGGAGGCTTCACTTGCGTTCCCTGATATACTTTTATCCTTCCCAGGGTGGTGTCATCCATTACCTCCAAAACTACCGAATCCTCCTTTTCTTTTGGCAGGGAAGGAAGCTTCTGATCTATAATCATTTGCATAAACCTCGGTACATACAGAACGCTTCCTTCCCTTTCCCCTCGATGTTCTCCACCATAGGTGAAGATCATCTTAGAGAAGCTGAACGGATGGTTCAGTACCAACGCAACGTATGCGTTCTGCATCTGGTCTGACAGCTCATCAAAACCACCTTTTCTGAAGCCATGCACTTGAGCAGCACGTGTGCAAGGTATTTAAACTGGGGACAAAGATTACTCTTGTTGAGTACCCCAGAATTGATGTCCCCAGAGTATTTGGCTCTGAAGAACATCCTTTGACAGTGAGGGGGTGTAAACAGGTTGGACAGTCAGCGTCATCCCCCAATTGTAGTACAATCCTTAGATCCTCCTCTGAAACTGTAATAGCCTCGCCAAATATGGTACTTCTGATGCAGTGAGGTTCAGATGATCTATCAACTGTAGCGCCTTCCCAGAAGGCTTGTTGAATGGATCGATATGGGGTGCAAGGGTAGAGATGGCATGTGCAATCCGTGATCTCAATAGAAATGTGATTATGCCAGAGAATTCTGCAGCATTTCTGGATTTAAGTCCAGATGAGCACATATATTGTGCTTTTTGCTCATAATCCATCTACTCGCCATCTGTTACACAAAGATAGTAAAGATTAGTATCATTTACTAAGAAAGTCATGAAATCCTTAAGCTTGAAGAATTTCTTTCTGTCATGCGATTGAGATTGTGCGACTGAGTTCAAATGTGCGATTGAACCGTGCGAAAGGGGTTCAGTCGTACGATTAGACCGTACGAATGGGATTCAATCGTGCGATGAACCCATCCGTTCTCAGAGTGTGCGATTGGGCTCCTACGTATATACCCTCATGAGGTTACATCAGTCGTGCGACTGAACTTCATACGCATGGTTCAGCCATGCGTATGGGCAGTTGAGCCCTTCAGTCGTGCGATTGAAGTTCATCATGCTGTCCATTCGCATGAAGAACAGACTGTTCGATTCAAAATTACTTTTTCACCAATTTTTAGTTTTAGACATCTTTATCTGGTTTCATTTGACTCGTATCATTCTTAAACCACCTAACTTCGTTACTTTCGTTTATTTGAGTCATTTAGGTAGGTTATTTGGTCACTTAAATCTCGGTTACTTTGTGAGTCTGAATCTACCGTGTTTTTCATCAAATTGAACGTTATGGAAGTGCATGTATACAGTAAATTACCTGTAGAGTCAATGTAGATTGGTCAGTAATCAAGAAACAGAGGTTTTGTGATTGATTGAAATTTTTCCAGAGTTGGATTAATATGCGATTCAGGGTGATTTTTGAAGGTGGTCAGTCTCTGCGACCGACTCTCCTTCTATTTATATCAACCCTAGGTTCAATCGTGCGACTGAGCTCATACGCACCTTTCAGTCGTGCGAGTGGGACTCAGTCGTGCGATTGGTTCAATCGTCCTTCTTCAGTCGTCCGACTGAATCTCAGTCGTGCGACTGACTCACTCATCCCCATTCAATCCGACTGGGCCAATCGTATGGGCCATTCGATTGAATATCCATATTCATGGTCCATTCGCACGAATAGCTTCCATTCGTATGATTGGTCCATACGGATGGTCCATTTCTGCGAATAGGTCATATTTATTAACTTTTCTGCCAGTTTGAATATTTAATGTTTTAAAATCCCTTTAATTGCAGAAATTTACTTTATGAGCAGTTGATCATATTAGACATGACCGTTTTGACTTGAGAACCCTTTTATCACCTCAGACGTGACTGATTTAAGCTTTTAACACACATATGTGGTCATCTCAGACACGACCCTATTAGTGAGTTGACCCCTTACCAATTTTCATGATGTAGTCCGGCAACAAACAAAACCTAAAGGACTAACTAAACTAACATACAAAAATAAAACCTGTTTTTGGCTTTTTGTGAGAGATAATCCTAAGATGGAAATCTACTGGATTTGATTCTGGAATAGACAGCTTTAACTCAGATTTACCATACCTGGACCAATTCAATTTTGGAATCATACAAGCAGTTCAAATCAGTTTGGACTTGTTATCAAAATCTTTTGATGCTCAATTCTTGGTGTTCATCCAGAGTCATTTGCAACTTTAGGAAATCAAACTAAAACTCTTAGATTACCACATTGATTCAAACTTTCAAGAATTGCACCCACAATGATTGTCAATATGTTTGTCCACTTAAATCCATACATAGACTTTTGACCCAAGCTGGTGATAGATTTAGGTTTACTTATTTCAACAACATTTGTGAATCCCACACTTATATGGTAATCAACATTCCTCAGGAGTGTGCGCGGTCTACGGTTATTTTTACAAGAAGAGACTATTCTTAGAGCTTTCAAGGAGAAGCCAATCCTCAGGTTAGTGCCATCGCACAGCAGAGAGGCGGCAAACAACAATGAATTCTAGAATATCTAGGTTATGCTTATCCTCAGGTCAGTGCCATCGCACAGCAGAGAGGCGCACAACCTATCTCCTTGTTAGAGCAGCTTAATTTATTTTGCACCAAATGCACCAACAACATAAGTCATTAGCTTGATAGCATTTTTCTTCATTTTTTCTGGTGCTTTGCTCTATTTATGGTCATCCGCACACATTTGTGGCGTTTACATGCTCATTGCCCTTATTGGAATATTATTGATTGTGTTAACTAGCGATAAGATGGGAGCCCACAGTCAGTTGAACCACTTAGTTTGATCTTGAGATCACCAGTCAGGTCTAATCATCTATTGTGTTGAATCTACCGACATATCAATTGTGGTCTAGCAACCTCTAGGTCTACTCTCATTGTGTTACCTTTAGAGTTACCAGTTTTCTATCTTCCCTTTGATATTGCTTAGACTACACAGACTTATACTTTGAATTTTTTTGTTTATTTTTATTTTTATTTTTATTTTTATTTATTTATTATTTTTTTTTTAATGTTGCTTGCTGACTTATTTCCGCTAAAATACTAAAATCATAACTGGTTTCATTATTTTAGGATTTTAATAAACAGCAGAATAACATAAGTTTAATTTTAAACAGACTAATTTAACCAAATAAGCTCAAATAAAATGAAGAATTAACTAAGCTACATCGGACTACACATGATCATCATCAGGAATAACCTCACTTCTCTTTTAACGCCGTTGACCTCTAGCAAATATTGAAAACGTGGTTTATCAAAGGCTTTAGTATAGAGGTCAGCGCGTTGAAAATCAGTATTAATTTTTACCACATCAATTAAGTTCTTTTCAAAACAATCTCGTATGAAATGATTTTTAATACCATATGTTTGGTCTTAGGATGTTGGACCGGATTTTAGTTACTGCAATTGCAGCAGAGTTATCTACAAAAATAGGAGTAGAATAGAACGTTAAACCGTAATCCGCATTTGCTGTTGAATCCAGATGATTTGTGAATAGCAACTTGCAGCAGCAACATATTCGGCTTCACAGGTTGACAATGCAACCGATGTCTGCTTCTTACATGCCAGGTAATTAATCTTCTCCCAAAGAATTGACACCCTGCTGATGTAGACTTGTAGTTCATCTTGCAGCCTCCGTAATCCGAGTCACTATACGCCGTGAGCTCAAAATCATCATCATGAGGATACCACAACCCAAGTGTGGGTGTACCCTTTAGATAGCGAAAAATCCTTTTGACCCCGATTAGATGATTGACCTTAGGTTTAGCCTGATATCTAGAACATAAACATGTCGCATACATGATATCAGGTCTAGAGGCAGTGAGATACATAAGGGATCCGATCATTCCTCGATACATCGTGGCATCCACAAGATCTCTATTTCATCAGGTGCTATGTCGTGATTCGTAGCAAGTGGAGTACCGGCAGCAGATGCATTCTCCATGTCAAAGCGATTGAGAATGTCTCTTACGTACTTGGTCTGATGTAGAAAGATCCCATTTGGTGTTTGATCCACCTGTAGCCCGAGAAAGAACTTCATCTCCCCCATAGCACTCATCTCAAACTCTTTCTTCATAACTGCTTCAAACTCTTTGCATAACTCTTCGTTTTTTGAACCGAAAATTATGTCGTCAACATAGATTTGTAAAAGCAGTAGGTCGCCATCTTTTTCTTTAATGAACAGTGTGCAGTCAATGACTCCCCTGCGAAAGCCGTGTTTCACAAGATGAGTCGAGAGTTTCTCATACCAAACTCTTGGAGCTTGATGAAGCCCGTATAAAGCCTTGTCGAGCTTGTAGACTCTATCCCGATGATAAGGATCTTCAAATCCCTCGGGTTGACTGACATACTGTTTCTTTCTCTGATTTCCCCATGAAGAAATGCACTCTTCACATCTAATTGATAGACTTTAATCTTCATGTACGATGCATAGGCAAGGAAGATACGAATGGCTTCCATCCTTGCCACGGGTGCAAACACCTCATTGTAATCAATTCCCTTGACTTGGCGAAAACCCTGAACCACCAGTAGAGCTTTGTTCCTGATAATGACCCCTTGGTCATCTTTCTTGCATTTTAAAACCGTTTGGTGCCAATGACCTTAGCACCTTTAGGTCTATCAACCAGAGTCCATACACCTAACTTCTTGAACTGAAGAAGTTCTTCTTGCATTACACTCACCCACCCCTCATCATTTAGTGCTTCACTGACATATTTTGGCTCAACCTGTGAGACAAAACACCGATAGGCACCATCATGATATATCCCTTCTCCATAACTGAGGCGTAATCAGCTGAGTATAACTGATTTCGGGTTTGTACTCCTCATCTGACATCTCCAATGACATTGTCTATTGGATGATAGACATTTAGTCGTGATCCTGGAGTAGTAGGAACAACTACCTCAGAGCCAAGATGATGAACATTTGGTTCTGCATCTGAGGTAGTTGGAGTTTGAGGCTCTGAAGTCAAGGTGCATCACTGGTAGATGCTTGTGGACTTTCAGGAACTGGAACATGTTCCTCCTGACTATTCTGGTTATCTTCTTCAGCTTCATCTTCAGAGGAGGAGTCACTGTCGTCGACTACTCCCCCTGACTGAGTAGATGATTCTCCTGTGAGCTAGATGTTGGTGGATGCAAGCAATCATACATCATTCGTGTAGCTAATTCGTCATCCGAGGGAGAGAGAGGAATGTTGAATGACTTGAAGAATCCATCATAGTCAAAGAAGTAGGCGGGTCCTTTGCCAGCAGGTGGTGTGGTGAATCGCTGAACGTCAACATTACACCACACTTCTACTAGACCGTTGAGTTGTTGAAAACTCGCTTGTTCGGTATGTTGTATCCTAGAAATATGCCTTCATCTGCCTCTCGCTGAATTTACCCTCTTCTGTTCAGATTTTTAGTCATCTTTTTCCAATTGTTTAGAAAATTGTCTAATTCTTTTAGAGTTTTGTTCCATGAAGTTTAAAGAGAGATAATCTTTTGGTCTGTTGTTTTATGATCAGCTTTTAATTTGTTATGCATTATTCTCTGTTTGAGTTTTGTTGTCATAGATTTTATATGAGATGTCTGTAGTATTCAACATGTTCAAAGCATGATTTTGTGCATAGCTTTTCTCTCACTTCAGATGGTATTTCAGGAAATTTTGGCTGAGTTTCAAATTGTGAAGATGAAGTGTCAACCTTTGGTTGATCAAACTGTGCCATTAGAGCTACATCATTTGTATCCTCCTTAGGATCTGATTTGTCACTCCAATCATAGTCATCTTCAATCATTTCACCTTCCACCTTTAGGTCGTTGTTTTCTGACCAATCTTCTTCCTGAATTTCTGCAACAAGAGATAAACTTGATGTTAAATCACTAGTAAATTGTTCATCATATGCACTCAAATCATAACCATCTTTAATATTGACTACAAGAGATTTTTGGTTTCATCAATGATTTTGTTTCATCTTTAAGCTCAGGCATAGGAGACTTTGATAAGGCTTTTGATAAGTCTTCTGAGCTTGTTGAAACTTTGATTGCTTGATGAGCACTTCCTCCATTATTCTTGGAGCTTGCATTCTCTTGAGAAATGGCCATAGCTGTTACAGTTAAAACACCTAGATTTTGACTTGTCAAATCAACAGTCTTGTTAGCACTTGGCTGTACTCCTATTGACATA
The DNA here is from genome assembly GCA_025506515.1 of Flaveria trinervia. Taxonomy (NCBI): domain Eukaryota; kingdom Viridiplantae; phylum Streptophyta; class Magnoliopsida; order Asterales; family Asteraceae; genus Flaveria; species Flaveria trinervia. The sequence goes on along the minus strand of JACCIX010000936.1, from coordinate 89,001 downwards.
TGAGTGTTTTTGTGTCCTGTAAGCAATCATCGCTTTGCCAGTTTAATTCCATTCTTCCACATCTTCAGGATCCATTTCAAATAAATCCTGCAAAACAAGATCTAATTGAGTTAAATGGCTACCTTGATATGCTTGAAACTGCCCTAAATGTACTAAATGCAGTTTTAGACTCTTCATCCTCTAATGATGTTTATCACATCTTTAACTTTGCTAGATTTAGCAGAGTTAGATGAAGAGTCTCTGATTGACATTTAATGTTGAGACTAAGATTTAGGAGGAGATTAAGAAGGAGAATGTTGTTGTGTAAGCAGTGGCACTAGTAATGATGAGTCAGTGAAAATCCTGCTCCAACAAATAAATCTCCTTCTTCTTCTTTAACTTTCTCACTTTTTGCATGAAAGCATTTTTTAACTGTAGTTTGCACAGCGCGCCAAATGGTTCGAGAACTCCCCAAGTTCAGTTTGCGTCTTTGTAGTAGCTCGTACATGTTTTCCCGTGCGCTTGACTGTCAGGACTCGATTCAGTGTATAACAAGCATTTGCCACTTCCTCATTCCAGAATTGGATAGGTAATTTCGAGTCTGCCAGCATAGTCCGTGCTGTCTCTATCAAGCTCCTGTTCTTTCTCTTATCAACGCCATTCATCTGAGGTGTGTAGGCAGAAGTGAATGATGCACAATTCCCTTTTCCTTGCAGTATGCCTCCATCCACTGGTTCTTGAATTCCGTCCCGTTGTCTGAGCGTACTTGTCTAACTTCAGCTTGTAAAGAGATTCCAGTGTGGTTACCAACTCCTTGAATGATCAAATGTTTCTGATTTGGATTTCAGAAACATTACCCAAGTGAACCTTGAGTAGTCCCGGTGACCACCAAACAGTACAAGTGGCCCGCAATGCTCTTTGTACTGACTGGACCAAACAGATCCATGTGAAGAAGTTCAAGAGGAAGTTCTATTGAATTAACTTTCTTTTCCATATGAGACTTCTTTGTCTGTTTACCTTTCTTGCAAGCTACACAAAAGTCAGGAAGCTGAAAGTTCTTGACATTAACACCTCTCACCAGATCCTTTGAATCAAGTTATTCATCTTCCTTTGATTGATGTGTCCCATTCTCTTATGCCAGGAGATGGAGTCCTTTTCAGTAGCTTTAGATAGAAAGCACTGAACCTCATGATCCATTGTAGAAGCTGTTGACAGATCCAAGACATAAAGATCTTTATATCTTGAAGCAGTCATCAAAACTTGGTCCTCTGGGATCACGTAGTCTTTCTTTAGTACGTAACACTTCTTGTGTCGAAGATAACTTTAAATTCCTATCACATATTTGGGAAACAGAAGTAAGTTATTTTGTAGTTGTTGAACGTAGTTCACTTTATCAAACTTAACTTTCTAATTCCCCACTTCTCCTGTGCGGTGATATAGCCACCCTTGTTTCCAGCAAACGAAACATGCCCTCCTTTTATTTGCTTCACGTTTGATAAAAGAGCTCTGTTTCCTGTCATGCGCCTGGATGCTCCGCTGTCTACTATCCACGTGTTAGTTTCAGCATTGTATCGAGCACCCTGCACACACCAAGTAAAGGATTAGTTTGGGTTAGGAACCCAAGCCTTTACTGGCATGGGTTCCCAGAGGCATCACATCAGAAATTCAACCCATTGACCCTTAGAAGGTGAGGGTATCTCAGGTTCCTTCTTGTCATCATTATCAGACACAGAGGTTGACTTCTCTTTCCATAAGCCAGATTTGTGCAATGCCTGTTTGTGATAAACAGTCGACTGGCTAACGGGTTGAACTTTCTGTTCACTAGTTCTTCTAGGTGGAGTTAAAGAGCTCCTCTTAGAAGACCTAGGTTTTGAGTCCTGAAGTTCAATCTTCTTCCTAGGTGTCTTATAATAAGGACAGTGGGAAGCAATGTGTCCACATTCTCCACAGTTGTAGCACGCCCTGCTATCAACTTTATGATAAACTTTCTTTGTGGAGAAATATGTGACACTCAGTAACATAACTCACTTTAGGTTTTGACTCTGGTTCTTTGGTTGTTTTCACTGGTTCAACAAAGTTAATTATTTTAACCTGTTTAACATCCTTTCTTTTTGGTTAATTGGTTTTTTGACTTGAAGTATGCGAAAGATTATCCTTAGAAGCCCTTTTAGGTTTTGATTTGACTCTGTTTGACCCTGACTTTAAGTTAACCTTTTCAAATTCCTTTTCCAGATTAACACAAGGCAATTTACCCTTTGCCTTTGAAGTGGCCTCCTTTGTTTGTTTCCAGAGTCAATAGATGAACATAAGGAATCTGGATCACTAACAAGAGGTGTAGACACTACATGATCCTTGATGGGATACTATTTAGGTCTAGTCTTAGTGTTCATCAAGTCTCAGGTGGTGGGGGAACAACGTTATAACCCAATCCCTCCTCGTTGTTCCTTTCTCTCACTAAGTGTTGGACTATGTGTGAAGAACTAGTCCAACTATGCAGTTTCTATTTTAATGAATTTACTTCTACTTCTAGAACTGCCTTTTGCTTCTTAGTGTCTTCTAGGGAGTTTAGATAATACCTAATGTCATTAGCTTGGTTAAAGGCAACTACTTCGGTTTCCCTAAGCTGTTTAGTCAAAAGGTCTATCTTTCTTTATAATTGTGCTCATTTTGTTTTAAAACCCTATTAGCCTCAGTGCATAGTTGCAAACTTTTACTAAGTTATCATTATGATCTAATAACCTAGCAAATTTACCATCTATGCTATTCCTAAAGGTATCACAATCAAAACAAGCATGATTATTAAACATTGTGTCAGTAGTACTTACCCGAGTTGATTCAGAAGTGTTTGCCATCAATGCAGCATCAGATGTCTCTGGTTCTGGTGCTTCTGTCTTTTCTATCTCTGACATGGTAGTCTCCGCTTTTGGTTTGTAACTGACCTCGGTTGCAGTTGCTTCTTCACTATGTGACATCGCTATCTCAACTGCTAGATCTCCTTCACTAGCGGAATCACTGTCAATATCTTCTACACTTGCAATGTTTGATTCCCCTGGTGAGACAAACCTAAAGCTCCAATCCTGTCCTTCATCATCATGAGCAGTCAAGGCTTTGGAGTCCTTGCTTGATGAAGTAGAGCTGGCAGTTTGCTTGTCTTGACGAGTGAAGGATGAGAACGGGTTCCCGTTACCCGTCTTCTTAGGCTTGACACATTCTCTTTTGAAGTGCCCCTTCTCTCCACAGTTGAAGCAGGTCACTTTGCTCTTGTCAAAGCGAATGTGGTATCCTTAGCGCTACTAAGTTCTGTCCGGTTTGTTTTACAAACTTCTTTGCCCTCCGGACATCACTAGCTAAAGCCCACATTATATCCATCTCTCAAGCTCCATTTCGTCCACCTGCTCGTAGTCCTCTTCTGCCAGATGGCAGTTTCCAATCTTTCCAGCAATAAGTTCATCATAAGAATGGACCATTGTGGCCAATAGATCCATGTGTTCTCGAGCTACTTCCACAGTCACATTCCCGAGATTCTCGGTCTTCAGTTTTGTAGCACTTGCTTCGGATCCAATATAGTGGGAACAAGGAAGTCCCGACTTGTCTGAACCTGAAAGAATGAAGGAGGTGCATGTGTAGGACCCGATGAGCTAGACACAAATGCAGTCTGGAGAGGTGCTCCAGATGTCTTAGCTTGAGGCGTGGCATTGTATAAAGCTGGATTTTGATTGTACGTAGACTTCTGAGCTCTGTACTTCATCCTAAGTGATTCTTCTCTTAACTTAAGGATGAAGTCGTTAATATCCAGTTTTACTAGCATTCCATTCTGTCTAAGATTAGACACGAATAAAGCCCATTTTTCACGCAATCCGTCTGCAAAATTAGTAACATTCTCTTCCATGGTAGTAGCCACCCCATGTGTATGCAGTTCACTCATCAGATGGTAGAATCTATCTATAACATCATCCAAACTCTCATTTCCCATCGATGAGAAGTTATCGAATTCCTTCTTTAACTCCTTAGCCTTGATTGCCTTCAACGAAGTATTCCCGTCGTACCTCTTTTCTAGCTCATCCCATAGTTTCTTGGACTGCTTATTCTCTGAGTACTAGTGGAATATGTCTTTAGGGATAGACTATGTAATCAATGCATAAACTCTCTTCTCTGCATTATATTTGACTTTCTGCGCGTCTGTCATCCCTCCTAAGGTTAGCTTTACTCCATCGGCTCCCACTGGCATACTGTATCCAATCTCGATGGCTTCCCACAGATTCGGATCCACTCCATTGAGGTAGATCTCAAAACGTTGTTTCCAGTGGGGAAACTCATCTAACGTTAAAAGCTTTGGTGGTTTATTATGATTACCCACCTCACTGTCAAGTAACAGCAGGTTCTGGATTCTAGAGTCCTTCCCAGCAGTAAAGGCTGACATTTGATCTTCCATTGCGAATAACTTTAAGTCTAATAAAACAATTGTCACTGGGGTGACTGAAGGGTGCGAATGGACTAGTCGTGCGTATGGACTCTATGACTGGTTTAATCATGCGGAACTAAGTGATTAGCTCAGTCGTGCGAATGAATCTGATACGTATGAACAGTATGCCCGAAAGGTTTATTCGTACGAATGGAGATGCGACTATGTCCAATCGTGTGTTTGAGCAATGTGAATGAGGTCCATTCGTGCGAATGGCTCACTCGTGCGACTGAAGCTGCCGTTTTGCGAAAATTTCTAGGTTAAACGTGTTTTAGCCGTAACAATTCGAAATTTCGCAAGGCCTAATCGCCTAAGTCCGTAGAAACCAAACTTTGATGAGCGGGAACGTCCAAGATCACTTTTGACAAAAGGATTGTGTTTTAGTGCAAAAACACAAACTTTTTATCAATCTTGATTGAATCACTGTAATCAAGAGCCAAAGCTCTACCACTTGTTAGGACCTGGTATTTGAACGAAATACCTGGAGATTAGCGTGTAAACCAGATCAAATAGTGCGGAATCCTATTTGATTGGCGATCAATCAGTGAGAACACACGAAGAATCAATCAGGAATTGAAACTAACGTTAGAAATCGATTGGGAATCGATCTAATGTGTTCTGTGAACTTGGAGAACGAATTGGGAGGCTTCTAGACGGCTAGGGTACGTATGTAATCGTAATTAATCGAGAGTCCTTATTTTTCACGAATTTGGTTGTATTTATAGGTTGGTATTATTCAATGGTGCGACTGAACCATTATTATGGTTCAGTCGTGCGATTGAACCACGCGGTTGTTTCATCCGCACGACTGAGTGTTCAGTCGTGCGACTGAGCCAATCTTATGTGTCGATCATACGACTAATCCAGTCACCCGTTCAGTCGTGCGACTGAGTCATTCGTATGAAGTTGTTCATGCTTATGGTCCATTCGCATGGGCCATTCGCATGAGAACTTCATTATGTTAAGTTTGAATGTATTAATTAGTAAACTATATGTAAACATTCAACCAATCACTAACCTAATTCAACAATTTTATATCAATCATTAATGAAATATTAATCATTACAAATCACAATCAACCAATCATTTCATTAATCATATCAAATTACACCAGAATTAGATAAACAAGATCTATTACATTTCATATCATGATCTAGGGACATACATGTATCAACAAGAAGTATACTCAAGGAAAGTAACAAGCCTATTGTTATATGTAATATTGATATTCATGTCTTTAAAAGACACGTTGGAAAGAATGAACAAGATGGAGATTAAAACAAATGAAGCTAAACCCAACAAGGCATCTTGCAAGTAAATCCAAGTCTGCAATTTCAAAAGCATTGAAATATTTAGAGATGTTCAAACAAAAGCTGATGTTTAAGTCAAAGAAGACCAGAAGATTCTTTGAATGATGAAGACATAGGTTGAAGATAGAATGAAGATAAAGGTAGCAGACAAAGCTTGAAGATTCTGAAGACAGAAGACCATGCCAATCTTAGGGGGGTATTGTTAAGTGCTCTAAGAAAGATAACATGTTGTTTTATTTGTCTTTTAATGTTTTGTAATAGTGTAGGGACTATTTGTGTAATTAGTTAGTTCCTTTACTTTTTGATTTCAGTATTAATGCTTAGACTTGCAGGTAGATAGAGATTCGAACTGCTTTCATACTTGTAATTGTCTTAGCTTGATATTAATGAAATCTTGAATTTGTTGATATCTTGTTTTGATTTGATTACTTTGTGTGATTTTCATTGAATTGTTTTCATAAATCATCACAGATTGATTCATTTGATCCTATCACCAGAGGATCAAGTCTTAATGTCAGCTTCAAGATATAACGGTCTATATTTCTTTGATCTATCAAAGGCCTCCACAACTGATTATCAAGTACAATGCTTCTTGTCAAAGGCAACAGAGAAAGACTCCATCTCTGGCATGGAGAGAATGGGACACTTAAATCCCTAAAAGATGAATCACTTGATCCATGATGATCTAGTGCGTGGAGTAAACGTTAAGAACTTCCAATTACCGGATTTCTGTTTCACTTGTAAGAAAGGAAAATAGACCAAGAAGGCTCATAGGGCTAAGAAAGTTAATTCAATTGAGTTGCCTCTTGAGCTTCTTCACATGGATCTGTTTGGTCCAGTCAGTACGAGGAGCATTGCTCGCGACTTCTACTGTTATGTAGTTACGAATGATTACTCAAGATTCTCTTGGGTGGTGTTTCTGAAATCCAAATCAGAGACATTTGAATCATTCAAAGAGTTGGTAACTACATTGGAGTCACTCTACAAGCTGAAGGTATGACAAGTTCGCTCAGACAATGGTACCGAGTTCAAGAACCAATGGATGGAGGCATTCTGCAAAGAAAAAGGAATTGTGCACCGGTTCACATCTCCCTACGCTCCTCAAATGAACAGAGTTGCTAAGAGAAAGAATCGCAGCTTGATAGAGACAGCCCGTATGATGTTAGCAGAGTCGAAACTGCCCGTTAAATTCTAGAATGAGGAAGTTTCCAATGCATGTTACACCCTAAATCGAGTCCTGGTGGTCAAGCGTCATGGTAAAACCTGTTACGAGTTACTGCAACGACGTAAACCTAATCTGGAGTTCCTCAAACTATTTGGAGCACCATGTACTCTTCTGAAGAAAACTCAGTCAGGGAAGTTCAGCGAGAAGGCTGAAGAAGGAATTTTTCTAGAATACAACATCCAAATAAGAGAGTTTACAACAAGTCAACGGGTCAAGTAGAAGTGTGGTGCAATGTCTCCGTTAAGAGATACACCACCCCCTTGCTGGCAAAGGACCTGCATTTTTCTTTGATTATGATGGATTCTTTAAGTCCTTCAACATCCTTCTCTCCCCTCCTGAAGATGAGTTAGCAACCAAAATGATCTATGATGTCTTAAACACACCGTCACAAGACTCAACAACATTAGATTCACAAGGTGAGTCTTCCGGTCATTCAAGGGGAGCACTAGACATAAGTGACTCTTCCTTTGATGATGAAGACGTGGAGAACGATCAGGTGGATCAGGAGGAACAGGTTCCTACTACTGCAAGTTCACAAGCATCAGATATTGATGCCTCTGACACTTCGGAAGTCACACCCCCATTGCCTCAGATACCGAACCTGCTGTTCACAATATGGATAATGAGGTAGTTGTACCCACCATTCCTGGATCACGCTTAAATGTTTATCATCCTCTAGACAATCTCATTGGGATGTAAGATCAGGAGTTCAGACAAGAAATCAGCTATACTCAGCTGATTATGCCTCGGTAATGGAAAAGGGGTATCTTCATGATGGTGTGTATCGATGTTTTGTGTCTTAATTTGAGCCAAAATATGTCAGTGAAGCCCTAAACGACGAGGCATGGGTGAGTGCCATGCAAGAAGAACTTCTTCAATTCAAGAAGTTAGGTGTATGGACACTAGTGGATAGACCTAAAGGTGCTAAGGTCATTGGCACGAAATGGGTCTAAAATGCAAGAAAGATGACCAAGGGATCATAATCAGAAACAAGGCTCGATTTGTAGTTCAAGGATTTCGACAAGTCGATGGTATTAATTACAATGAAGTCTTTGCACCTGTGGCAAGAATGGAAGCAATCCGTATCTTCCTAGCCTATGCATCTTACATGAAGATTAAAGTTTATCAACTTGATGTAAGGAGTGCATTTCTTCATGGTGAAATCCGGGAGACCGTCTACGTCAGTAAACCCGAAGGATTTGAGGATCCGTATCATTGGGATGGAGTTTACAACTACATAAGGCTCTCTATGGGCTCCATCAAGCCCCAAGAGAATGGTATGAAAAGCTCTCGACTCATCTTGAGAAACACGGATTTCATAGAGGAGTGATTGACTATACACTGTTCATCAAAGAAAAGGATAGTGACTTACTGCTAGTTCAAATTTATGTTGATGACATAATTTTCGGTTCGAAGAACGAAGGCCTATGTAAATAATTTGAAGCAGTAACGAAAGAATTTGAGATGAGTGCCATAGGAGAGATGAAGTTCTTTCTCGGGTACAGGTGGATCAGACACCAAAGGGCATATTTCTACATCAGACCAAGTATGTAGGTGATGTCCTAAGTTGGTTCGATATGGAGAATTGACTGGGGTTTAGTAAGAGTGATATTCTTACTGTGAATCAATATGGTAACCAAGTCAATGATTGAGTGACGGAAACAAACAATCAAAGAACATTCAATGCAAGAAAAATACTCATAAATGCTTTTGCATTGATATATGAAGTTGATAAATTACAGAGAATAATTACAACAAAATTCTCTATCTATCAGCCGTCACCTCATGTACGAGGTATCTATTCTATTTATAGACAAACAAGATGCCTTTTACAAAATGACTAAAATACCCCTGACCTATTCCCTCAGAACTATTCTAAGTCTTCATCCGCATCTTTGCTTGTTCATCCGCATTAACAAATGCAGATGAGTTAACTTGATCAGCATTTCTTCACTTGATCAACCACATTAGTATGTTGGTCATCCGCATTGGTTAATGCGGATGAACAAATACTTGTGCGCATTAGTTCGGTCATCCGCATTTGTCAATGTGGATGAGCAAAGTCTTGTACGCATTACTTTATCTTCCACATTAGTTAATGCGGAATAGTAAGTACTTGTTCGCATCCATTCTTGTCTTCTGCATTGGTCAATGCGGAAGAACAAATACTTGTCCGTATTTGTTTTATGCCTTCCGCATTGACAAATGCGGGAGACAATACTTTATTCTTCTTAGCATATTCTTCATCCACATTTCTTCTTGGACTTAAGGGATTTCAGCAGAACAATCATCAAATCACCCATTGAGTTGGCATGTATGATCCTTTTAAGGGTCCAACAATACTCACCCTAAGGATTATACAGCCAAATTTTCCTCAATGTTTGGGAGGTGATTGATGTTGTGAAGATCTGCTGGGTCTTCTGGGGGTAAGATGAATGCAGCTTTAGGAGGATCGAGTATAGCTTTGATCATATTCACAAAATCTATTACTTCTCACATCCTTTCTCTGCTTAGCACATGAATCTTCATCTTGCTCATGTTGTAGATGGCTTTCATTGGCAGCTTCTTTAGTGAAATAGGCTCCAATATAGAAATTGTAGAAAGTCCATCTCTATGTATCAGTAAGCTCCCCCCACATCAACCTCAAGTTTTATAATGTTGCCAAGCTGCAATGGTGTCTTCTTGTTCTTTCTTTTCTCTCTTTTGGCTCTTATCTGATCATATGCCAGCGTTATCAGCTTGATGCACTTTAGAAAAAAGTGCATATCCAACTCTCCCAGTTTATTATTCAATTCCCTGAAATGTCTGGTGTATATGTAATGGATATATGATTCATCAAGCAATCTAACCTCATATCCACTGAATAAGCTGAGTTCAACTCCCTCCTTTCCTCCCCACTTCCTTTCAGTTGCCATCTCATAAGTTTTCTCATCATAGTACACATTTGAGATGGGTGTGGAGGAATGAGTACCAGACACCATTTTCCTTTTTAATGATTCTGTAGGCTTCACCTTCAGCTAAGGAAATGCAATTTCTTCTGCTTGCATCTTTTTCTTCTTCTCAAGGGGATTGACAAATGTTTTATCTTTGTCATGCATATTGTCTTTAATGAATTGAAGTTGTTTGTTCTTTTGAACATCTTAAGTATGTTCTCAATTCATATCCCCTGAACATAGCCGCATGATTGATCAGTTCAAGTTGGGCTAGTTCCTTCAAATCATGAATCTCCAGGGCATTTACAAGAGCTGAGTACTCTGTAAAGACTGTACTAGCCTTGAGATCCTTTTCACCATGAACATATTCCATGTACTGTCGTACTTCCAAGCTATTATCTTTTGATCAACTTTACCCATGGGAGTAGACACCCCTCTGATTAGATTTGCAGTAGTCAATCCTTCTTGCAGTTTCAATTAAGATGGTTCTACAAACCATTCCGGGTACTTGTGTAGTATAGGAGCAAGTAGTTCTTGGTCTTTCTGGTTCAGCATCATGTCTTTAGCTGATACTCTATTTCTTGGCTTGGTGCTTGATAATTCTTCTTCCAACTTCTTAAGTTTTTCTTTCTTCTCATTAATCAATTGAAGAGTTGCAACTCTTAATGAGTTGGTCTTCATGTTTCCAATCCTTCTTCTTGTGAACCCCTGGCTTGAGAGATAGTCCTTCATTTCCTTATCAGACATATTATAAGGATGAGTAAATAATGGTTCATGAGTGGGGGGATTTCTTCATTGAAGACAACTTGTGTAGGGGAGGCCTTCTTGGCAATGGTCTTTCATACCCGGTTGATTTCTTCATAGATGATTCTTTATGCATTGAGCATCCTTGGTGATTGCTTTCTCATATTCTGTTTCAATGTTTGGATCAAGTAGTCTTTTCACTTTATCTTCTTCTTCTTTCATTCCTTCATATGTCATTCCAAATACTTCATCTGGATCATATCCTTGATGATCAGAAACATAGCTTTAATCATCAAGTCATCAGTTTGGGCTTTGGACACCATGTCTTCTACCGCCTGTTCTGTTTTCATGGGACTGTCCATGTGAACATCCTTTTTAGCATCATATGCCCCAGCAATCTCACCTTCTTCTAAATCAAGTGCACCAGCTAATTTCTTTAATTGAGCTTCAGCCTGCTCATGCTCTTCCAAAAATTCAGCAATTGCTAGGCTTCTGGGGTCATCTTTTTATTTCTTAACTGTTCCTTCTTCAACTATGGTCTCTTACCCTTAGCCTTTTCACGTAAATATTTCCTTTTTCGTGAGTAGGTTTGAAGTTGAGGGCTTAAAGTTTCAGCTTTTTCTACTCTTCAGGTACCTTTTCATGTGTGATTGGCTCTTGATCATTAAGTTTACTTTTCTCCTCCTCTTTCTTTTCTGTTTCTTTTTCCTTTTTCTTTTCTTTTTCATTTTCCTCTTTCTTTTCTTTTTCAAATCGTTCTTTTATTTTTTCTTTCTATTCTTCAGATAAAGAGATAGCAGGGACAATTTGCATAGTCAACTCCATCTCCAAAGGAACTACTGACTGAGAGATGAATACAATAGGCTCTGAATCAGCCCTTTGATTGTTTACAAATTCCCAAAAGTTATCATTTATGCTGAATTTTTCAGATGAAAAACTGTCTAATGCACTAAAGAGTTCTTCAAATTCAGCTTTCTCATAGTGAGAGTCATATGCGTTTCCAGAGTATACCACCATTTCTAGACTTTGATCTTTAAACTTTGTTTGACTTGCATCCCTTCTTTTTCTTCATTTTCAGAAACATACTTGTTATCATTCATATCTATCTTTTCTTGTTCTTTATCTTTCTTTTCATCATCCACTTTACTTCTTTGACTTTTAATTATCAGTTCTAGTTCAGAGATTCTTCTATTTTATCTTTGAAGCTCTTTTTCAAGACTAGAAATGATTTCTCCTTGTTCCTCAATGAGATTCTCTTGTTCGTCCTTGCTATAGTCTAAATAGCAAGAGTGTCCACATGACCACTGACTTCTTCTCTAGAATGGTTTAGTGCCGCTTTTAAGTACTCAATCTCTTTGTCCTTTTCTTTTCTTTCAGCTTCATATTTTTCTTTTAGTTCTTTCAATTCATTTTCTTTCTCATCCAGCCTAAAATTCTGTCATTGATGATTCCAGCTCTCCTATTTAAAGTCCTTTCCATCCTTTCCACTTTTTGTAAGAGCTCAGATATTAGTTCATCCTTTTCATCAGGCCTGTTGATGTTAGATTCAGCATAGCTCTCTGAAGGAGCAGCCTTAGAAGGTTCTTTCATTGTAGGGATTTGATCATGATGATCCTCCTCGTCAGAAGATGATTTGGATGATTTAGATGCACTTGTTGATCCTTCAATTTCAGCAGGGTGATCATGGGATGATGGTAAAGGTTGGTAAGGTGACATAGGTGATTGATGTGGTGGTGATATTGGAGATTAATGATGAGGTGATATAGGTGAAGGTTGAGGGGTTGTTTATGGTGTTGGTTGTGGTGATGTTTGTGGACATGGTTGTGGAGTTGGTTGTGGTAATGGTTGTGGTAAAGTTTGTGGGGATGGTTGTGGAGTTGGTTGTGGTGATGGTTGTGGTATTGGTTGTGGTGGTGATTGAGCTTGACCTACTTGATTTAATTGCCGAATCATCAAAGGAAGAAGAGGTGAGTGGGCACCACTGTAAAAGTTCATTGGGTCCTTCTTCTTGATGTATATATACGATCTTGCATCATAGTGAGGAATGTCAAGCACAGGTCGTTCATTAATAATGTCATGGAATGATTCATTGATTAGACATTGAATGAATCTTGGATACATCAAAAACTTGTATCTTATTCCTTCTTGAATGTTAGAAATTAAGCCATTGAACACATATGCAGACATATTAAACAGCCAGTTGGTACAGAGAGAACATATTGCAGAGGATGTGAGGACTGGAATGTCATTCCATCCTGTTTTTCTCTTGACAAACAGTGTTGAAACATATGAATTAGGATTCTCCAAGGTAGATCCACTAATCCTTTAACTATCTATTTTGCTTCATAACCTCCTTCATAACCAATTTCAGTGAAAAATGTGGTTATTTCTTCATCATATAGTTCCAGAGGATCATTAGCATTATCACCAAATTGTAGACATCTTCTAACAGAATCTTCAATGATCCTTAAAGTGAGCTCATTGTTGATTCTCCCAGTTAATATTCTCACACCATCAGCTTCAACTACCTCAGCTGAGTCCCAGAAGGACCTCATGAGATTCTCATAGATTATGGGTCTCACAGTCATGGCATATGCTACCCTTGTGGTAGATAAGAATCTTATCATATCTCTAAGTCCTTCGGCATAAGGCACATCAGGGTTTAAATAACCGATGACGTTATGGAGCTTGCTCCATGTAAGATTTGCCATGTAATCTACACAAGAGACATGTGTGTTAGTTATCAGTTTGACTTTAAATTGGCAAGGAATACTGCTTATCATTTCTGTTGCATTGTTGTCATGGAAAATGATGAGTTTGTCATTTAACAATCATAGTTTCTATGTTTGAACCATTAATGAGATATTGTTTCATTGATTTGTTTCAAATGTTTCATTTTTAACATGCTCTGTTCTTACAACGAACATAAATATCAAGATTTTCATGATGATAAGATTTTTGTTGTTTTCATGCTCATTGAAGTCGAAAAGGTGTATTATATTACATCAATGAAACATGTTTTTGTGTTCTTTTATTAGTTGGTTCATTGACTGATTTAGGTTAACATTCTGAATCTTAGGTCTTGATTGAAATTTTTATGAAAGTTTCACCTTAGTTCCAATACGAATGTTGTTTCAGAATCAATAACAGAAGTCGATTGAGTAGATTCCCATGAAAATCTTTGAATGTTTATGATGATGAAGATTGAAGATGGTGTACTGTATGTTTGCGCTCGTCTCATTATAATCTCTCAAACTTGAAAAGTATTAAATGACCTTTTGAATTCCTTTAAATAGTTAAATAATACATTTTGAAAGATTTTACAAGTTTAAACGCAAATACAGTCACCACTGTAGCAAATGATGAAGATTAATTTGTTTGACGTTTGGTCATCCGTATTTGTTAACTGTAGCAAATGCGAAAGACAAACTTTTGACATTGACTGTTCGTATTTGGCTACTGTTGTAAATGCAGAAGTTTTGTTTCTTCTTATTTTTTTATTCTTTCTGCATTTTTATACTGTTGCAAATGCGGAAGTTAGAACTTGAAAGCTTTGTCTGTCCGCATTTGTGTTGTAGTAAATGCGGAAGAGTAACTTGTGATTGTGTTCATCAACATTCACTGTAACAAATGCGGTAGAGTTACTTGTTTTATCCTATCCGTATTTGTACACAGTAGCGAATGTGATAGAACAAAGTCAATCAGCATTTGTGCGACTATACTAAATGCGGTTGACAACACTTGGTCAACATTTCACTATAGCAAATACGAGAGACCTGTTCATCCGCATTTGTTAACTGTAGCAAATACGGTAAATTCCACATTTACTTTACACACTAATACGGTAGAGTAAAATCATTGTCCGCATTAGTTGCACTTGAAAATATATTGTTACCCGTATTAGTTACATGCATGGGTTATCTTCACCTGCATTAACCAATGCACTTACTTGCATTAGCTTTTGAACTTAATCAAAAATTAATGTGATTGAATTGATTATTCATCTTATGAAGAGGTGTCCTTGATTGATTTTTCTTATGAAGTTGACTATTGAAGTTGTCAATTCTTTCTTGGATTGACTTGTATGTCACAATTGATACAAGTTTCCTAATTTTGACAGATCTTGGACTTATCATGCTTCTAAGAATCTGCATAAGCTGAGATATAAGGGTATGACTTTTGCAACAACACCAACTAAAATTCTTTTTGTTTTGTTTATCAAAATTAAGTTAATAAACAAAAATTTGGACTCACTCAAAAATTTTAAATTACTCCCCCTAAAGTTTATGTCCACACTTGGATAGAAACTTTAAAGATTTAAAACTTTTTGAATATTATTTTGATTATTATTAATAATGAAAAGAAAATCTCTTTGTTGGGATCATATCAGTCTTACATTACACTTGTGCATCCTTTATGATTAAATGGACATGATCATGAACTTGAAGATTGAAGGTATGTTTGTCCTCTTAAACCCATACCTGGTTAATATTTTGATGCAAATGATTTTTATCATGTTTTGGTTGATTAATTATCCAATATGTACCTCACACACATAAGCATAAAATGATCAACCCTCCTTATACAATGCATGGTAGAACTTTTTCACAGCTTTTCTTATCAGGTTACTTAAGTGATGAAATCTCATTTTCACAGATCCTCATTGGGATTCATTTAATTTGATCCTTTTTCATGTTGAACCATACTAGGATTCTTTTCACTTCACTTTGGAAGGTGATCCATCATAGGATTCTTTTGTTCATTCACTTGGAATGTATTACTTTGTTGATTCATCCAATTTTTGGATGTGTTCCACATTGGGAATCTTTTGGATCATAACATCTGCACTATGTGCAAGTTTCATCAGGTCTTTGCTCAGCAAAACAAAGATGAAACATGATGTGGTGAAAGAGATTCATAAAGTATCATTACCTGGTGTGTTTAGGCTACTACACACACATGCATTCAGATAAGCCAATACATACCTGTACTTTGTGATGAGTATTTCACAATTGAATATGTCTTTAATTCATCACTGCATGTATCTTTTCTTCCAAGTTGAGCCTACCAACATATGTGGTAAGTCATTTCAGTCTTTTACATTTTGAAATTAAGCACAGTGAATGATATAACGACTGTAATTATATCATTTCCCATAGACTTCTTTTCTTCATCAACTTGATTTCTTTTTGTGGTATTCTGATGTTTTAATTTTTTTTGATGTTTTTCATGGTTTTTACTCAAGGTTAATCATGCCAATAACTGAACTAGAAATTCAAACCTACTAGGTTCAAATGTCTTGGTAAACAAATCAGCTAATTGATTTTTAGTTGGTACTTGAATCAATTTGATTAAACCTTTTTAAGCACAGTCCCTCAGAAAATGATATCTAATTTCAATATATTTTGTTTTTGAGTGCTAAACTGGATTATTAGTTATAAAGACAACAACTGTGTTGTCAATAGATATTGGTGTGTGCAAGAAGTTAAAACCATAATCAAGCATCTGGTTTTGAATCCAGAGAACTTGAGAGCAACATGCTGATGCCGCAATATACTCAGCTTCTGCTGTGGACACAAACATATCTGCTTCTTGCATTGTCAGGATACTAGTCTGGACCAAGAAATTGACAACCGCCAGAAGTGGATTTTCTGTTGAAGTTGCATCCTCCATAATCACTGTCTGTGTAGGCATAGAGATTGAATTCTCCTTCCTTTGGATACCATAACCGAAGAGTTGGCTTGCCCATCAGATATCTGAATATCCTCTTGACTGTGTTCACATGTGATTCTTTTGGATCAGCTTGATATCTGGCACACACACAAACACCAAACATAATGTCAGGCCTACTGGCTATTAGATACATAAGCGAACTATCATTGATCGATAGTGAGTCTGATCCACTGATTTGCCTTTAGCATCAGGTCCAATCTTCACTCTAGTATCCACAGGAGTTCTGATAGACTGACAGTCAGCAAAGTGAAATTTCTTTAACATGGTTTCTATATATTTTGATTGGTTGATGAAGATTTCATCTGCTGTCTGTTGGACTTGCACCCCTAGAAAGAAGGTGAGTTCCCCCATAGCACTCATTTGGAACTTTGAGTGCATAAGGTCTTCATATTCTTTGCAGAGTTGCTTGTTTGTCGAGCCAAATATAATGTCATCCACGTAGATTTGGACTAACAACATGTCTTTTCCTCTTTTTCTTCTGAAGAGAGTCTGATCAATATTTCCTCATTCATACCCATGTTCAAGAAGAAAGGATGATAGAGTCTCATACCACTTTCTTGGTACTTGATGAAGACCATACAGAGCTTTGTCAAGCTTGTAAACTCTGTGAGGGAAATCTAGATCTTCAAAGCCAGGTGATTGACTCACATAGACTTCCTCACCAATCTTTCCATACAGAAAGGCATACTTTACATCCATTTGATAAACAGTAAATTTCATGGAAGCAGAATATGCAAGAAAGATTCTGATTGCTTCTAGTATGGCAATAGGTGCAAACCTTCGTCATAGTGAATTCCTTCTTCCTGTGGTATCCATGTGCCACTAGTCTGCTTTATTTCTGATGATGATCCCTCTATCATCAGTCTTATTCCTGTACAGCCATCTGGTACCGATAGGGTATTTTCTTCGGGAAGATCTACCAGTTGCTATACCTCTTGCTTCTTGATTGGAGCAATTCTTCCTGCATTCTTCATCCAACTATTCTTGAAGTACCACTTTGATGTTTTTGGGTTATTGTTTGACATAGAAAGCATGAAAACAAAGATGAAACATGATGTGGTGAAAGAGATTCATAAAGTATCATTACCTGGTATGTTTAGGCTACTACACACATGCATTCAGATAAGCCAATACATACCTGTACTTTGTGATGAGTATTTCACAATTGAATATGTCTTTATTCATCACTGCATGTATCTTTTCTTCCAAGTTGAGCCTACCAACATATGTGGTAAGTCATTTCAGTCTTTTACATTTTGAAATTAAGCACAGTGAATGATATAACGACTGTAATTATATCATTTCCCATAGACTTCTTTTCTTCATCAAACTTGATTTCTTTTGGTGGTATTCTGATGTTTTAATTTTTTTTGATGTTTTCATGGTTTTTACTCAAGGTTAATCATGCCAATTGACTGAACTAGAAATTCAAACCTACTAGGTTCAAATGTCTTGGTAAACAAATCAGCTAATTGATTTTTAGTTGGTACTTGAATCAATTTGATTAAACCTTTTAAGCACAGTCCCTCAGAAAATGATATCTAATTTCAATATATTTTGTTTTTGAGTGCTAAACTGGATTATTAGTTATAAAGACAACAACTGTGTTGTCAATAGAAATTGGTGTGTGCAAGAAGTTAAAACCATAATCAAGCATCTGGTTTTGAATCCATAGAACTTGAGAGCAACATGCTGATGCAGCAATATACTCAGCTTCTGCTGTGGACACAAACACATCTGCTTCTTGCATTGTCAGGATACTAGTCTGGGACCAAGAAATTGACAACCGCCAGAAGTGGATTTTCTGTTGAAGTTGCATCCTCCATAATCACTGTCTGTGTAGGCATAGAGATTGAATTCTCCTTCCTTTGGATACCATAACCGAAGAGTGGGCTTGCCCATCAGATATCTGAATATCCTCTTGACTGTGTTCACATGTGATTCTTTTGGATCAGCTTGATATCTGGCACACACACAAACACCAAACATAATGTCAGGCCTACTGGCTATTAGATACATAAGCGAACCTATCATTGATCGATAGTGAGTCTGATCCACTGATTTGCCTTAGCATCAGGTCCAATCTTCACTCTAGTATCCACAGGAGTTCTGATAGACTAACAGTCAGCAAAGTGAAATTTCTTTAACATGGTTTCTATATATTTTGATTGGTTGATGAAGATTCTCTGCTGTCTGTTGGACTTGCACCCCTAGAAAGAAGGTGAGTTCCCCATAGCACTCATTTGGAACTTTGAGTGCATAAGGTCTCATATCTTTGCAGAGTTGCTTGTTTGTCGAGCCAAATATAATGTCATCCACGTAGATTTGGACTAACAACATGTCTTTTCCTCTTTTTCTTCTGAAGAGAGTCTGATCAATCTTTCCTCATTCATACCCATGTTCAAGAAGAAAGGATGATAGAGTCTCATACCACTTTCTTGGTACTTGATGAAGACCATACAGAGCTTTGTCAAGCTTGTAAACTCTGTGAGGGAAATCTAGATCTTCAAAGCCAGGTGATTGACTCACATAGACTTCCTCACCAATCTTTCCATACAGAAAGCATACTTTACATCCATTTGATAAACAGTAAATTTCATGGAAGCACAATATGCAAGAAAGATTCTGATTGCTTCTAGTATGGCAATAGGTGCAAACACTTCGTCATAGTGAATTCCTTCTTCCTGAGTGTATCCATGTGCCACTAGTCTTGCTTTATTTCTGATGACGATCCCTCTATCATCAGTCTTATTCCTGTACAGCCATCTGGTACCGATAGGGTATTGTTCTTCGGGAAGATCTACCAGTTGCTATACCTCTTGCTTCTTGAATTGGAGCAATTCTTCCTGCATTGCTTCAATCCAACTATTCTCTTGAAGTACCACTTTGATGTTTTTGGGTATTGTTTGACATAGAAAGCATGAAAACAAACAGATGTTTGCAATATTAGACTTGCTTCTAGTCACCCTCTCATTAAGATCACCAATAATGGTTTCAACTGGATGATTCTTGTGTATTCTTGTGGTTGGAATGGTGTCACCAGCAATAGTTACATCAAGATTGGAGACATTCAGTTCATTATGGTCAGGGGAACATTCATCTTGTATTGTTGTTGAATTATGAAGATTGTCCACTTCTGTTTCAGTAACTGCTACATCTTCAGCACTAAGATTGCTTGCATCATTTGATGTACCTTGTGTTTCTACTGGATGAGAAGCCTATTTTTGATTTCTTATCTCATTTGACAAGTCATCTGAGTGAGATGGTATCAGGCTGGGACCTTCTTCAGAAGAAACACTAAGGTTTTGTGACAATTGTCTGATGGGATCAGCTTGAAGAGGAACATCTTCATTCATATGTTCATCAAATGTAGGTGGAATAAATTGATAATTATCTTTTCTTTCTACAGTTGATGAAGTATCACCTGAATGTATATTTCCTGCATCAGACAAGTGAAATTGGTCAAATGATTCTGTAAATGTGTCAATATCAAACAACCAATCAGGACCATTTGTAGATTTCGGAAACAAATGTTCCTTGAACTGAACTTTTGTAGATTCATCAATAATGTTCAATCTTTGATTGAACACTTATAAGCCTTGGAGATAGAAGAATAACCTACAAAGAATCCTTCATCAGACTTGAATGAAAATTTTACCAAATGATCATGGGTGTTTAATATTGAGACTGGACAACCAAATGATTTGAGGAATCCAATAAATGGTTTCCTATGGAAGATCAGTTCATAAGGTGTCATGTTACTTTCTTTAACAATCAGAGTTCGATTTTGCATAAAGCATGATGTGTTAACTGTTTCTACCAGAAGGTGATTGGCAGTTTAGCATCGGCTAGCATCGTTCTTGTTGCTTCAATCAGTGTTCTATTTTGCCTTTCAGCTGCCCCATTTTGTTGAGGAGTTCTTGCTACACTGAATTGATGAGCAATGCCTTTGGTTGCACAAAAGGAACTCATATTTTCATTTTTGAACTCATTACGATTATCACTTCTTATTATTTTGACCTTAAAATCAAGTTGATTTTCAATTTTAGTGATAAATTCTTGAATGATTTGGGATGCTTCATTTTTATGAAGTAGGAAGAACACCCATGTGAATCGAGAAAAGTCATCAATGATCACTAAACAATATTGTTTCTTTCCCATACTCATTACATGAGTTGGTCCAAATAGATCCATGTGATGTAACTTCAATGGAGTATTGTTAGTGTTCACCAGTTTGGTTTTGTGAGACGATTTGTGTTGTTTTCCTTCGAGGCACACTGAACATTGATCAATAAAATTGAATTCTTTTTGAGGAAGACCAATGACATGGTTTCCTTTGACTAACTTGTTCATATTTTTAAAGTTAGTGTGCCCCAAACGTCTATGCCAAAGCTGTGACTCATCAAATGATGCTTTAGGCAAAACACATGTTTCTTCCTTAGGTGATGCAGAACACAGATTTAAGACATATGTATTATTCTTCCTTGGAGTCTTTAAGACAACCCATTCTTCATGGATCTGAAATCCTGGTTTCAGAATGTACTAGTGAGTGTCTGTAAAGTGAGTGGAATATTTTTTATCGCAGATCTGAGACACGCTTAGCAGATTGAAATTCAGTTGTTCATAGTAATTCACTCTGTCAAAGCTCAGCATCACGTTTGTCACAGATCTTTCTCCTGTATTCTACCACCTTCTGAATCTCCACCGAATGCCATTGTAGTTCCTTGTATGTACCTGAAGTCATGAATGAGGGAACGATCTCCAATCATGTGTTGGGAGCATCCACTGTCTATGTATCACACGCTATTAGACCTGTGTGGATGAACCTACAAGCAAAAAGTACTAATTAGAATGAGGAACCCAAGCCTTGATGGTCTTGGGTATCCCGTTCCTATTCATGATAGTGACCTCGTGGTATTTCCCTCTAAATTGTGATTTGGACGGAGGTGTTCTGGGAGATTTTTGATGATGAATTGATTGAGTCATCTCATCAACATCTACTGAGGATTCAGATGAATAATGAAATCGTTGGTCTCTATTTCTTTGTAAAAATTTAGCCCGAGTTTTATTACTAAAATTTGGTTTTTTCTTAGGAAGGTCAATTTTGTGTTTCATTGTGAGATGATTTCTTTGACCCTTCCTTAATTCCTTCAATTTATTTCTGTCATTTGTTGATCTAGGTGTCCTAGATTGAGTATTATGAATATGAGGTCTGACAGAGTGTATCATAGTAGATGTTTTTGAGACGGGCTTGTGTTGGGGAATTCTCAACCCCTTTTGATTAAAGTGATAATCAGATGTATTGTGATTGTTCATGTCACAGATTGAACAATACTTGTTGAAATAGCAATTTTTGGTGGAGTGATTATTCATATCACAGATAGAACAATATTGATTGAGGAAGCATTTATCTATCTTGTGATTGAACATTTCACAAATATCACAATACATTTGTTTGTTTCTTGAATCAGATTTTTCCTTGTGTGACTCAACTGATATTTTCTTTTGATGAGTCACACTCTTTTCTTTAGGTGATGAATCAGAATCAGCCCTTTTAGTAGTTTGCTTCACAACACTACTTTTGTTCAATTGTCTAGGCCGTTTTTGTTTCTTCAACCTATTTCTCACTTCTTTCTCAAACTGGTGAACATGTTCCTTGTTACAAATATCAAACCCACTCCCTGCCTTAATCTTGAAGACTGAAGGTCTGATGATGTTTTATGTATTGAACTCAGTATTACAGTTTGTTTCTTTTGCAGTGAAACCTTTTATGATTTGCTTGAATTTTGTGGATTTTGCACCCTGAAAGGATCATACATGCCAACTCAATGGGTGAATTGATGATTGCCCTGCTGGAATCCTACAAGTCCAAGAACAAATGCGGATGAAGATCTGCAAGGAAAATAACAAGTGTTATCTTCTGCATTTGTTAATGCGGAAGACATAACTCTGATGCGGACAAGTGTTTACTCTTCCGCATTGACTAATGCGGAAGACATAATACTAATGCGGAAGAATAAAAGAAGATGCGGACAAGACTTTGCTCATCCGCATTGACAAATGCGGATGATCAACCAAACGCGCACAAGTATTTGTTCATCCGCATTAACCAATGTGGATGACCAACTTACTAATGCTGATGATCAAGTAGAAATGCTGATCAAGATTAGCTCATCCGCATTTGTCAATGCGGATGAACAAGCAGAGATGCAGATCAAGACTTAGACTAGTTTTTGATGTACTAGGTTAGGGGTAGTTTAGTAATTTTGTAAAGGCATCTTGTCTGCCTATAAATAGAATAGTTAACCTCGTACTGAGGGACAATTGATAGATAGAGAACTTTTGTTGTAGTTATTCTCTGTAACATATCAACTTTCATATATCAATAAAAACAGCATTTATGAGTAATTTTCTTGCTTTGAATGTTCTTTGATTGTTTGTTTCCGCCACTCAATCATTGACTTGATATCATATTAGATTCTCAGTAAGAATTTCACTCTTATTCAAACCCAGTCAATTGGTATCAGACTTTGGCTCTCTATTCTCTTTCAGATCTGCGCACAGCAAATAGCAAGAATGGATGTGCTGAAAAGATTGGAAAAGTATGGAACTGCTAAAGCTGTTTGGGATGCTCTCAAAATTATGTGTGAAGGAGCAGTGAGGTTGCTGAAATTAACAAAGACAAGCTGGCTAATCAGTATGAAACTTTTCATCACACCAAAGGAGAATCCATATCAAAACAACTGCATAGATTTGTACAGTTGGTCAATGACTTGGAAATTATGGTGTTTCATACAACATTAAACACTTAACAAGAAAATGCTTCACAGTCTACCGGAAAGCTGGAAGCAAAATGTCACAATGCTGAAGAATACTCTTAATCTGAGAGTACCACTCTAGACATTATGATAGCCAAGATTGAAGCTTTGGAACTTGATGAACGAAGCAGAAATCTGAGTGGACCAAGAGTGATTGAAGCCTACAAATTCCCTTCAGAATCACATTTTGTTGAAAATGCTTTCATCACAGAGGAAGAGGACTTCATCTCATCAAGAGATCAAATGAACAATACTGGGTTCATTGCATCTCCACAATTCAATCACCCTTCAACTTTAGCTCAAGCACCAAAAGTCTCCACCGTTCCTCAAGCCTCTTAAGAAGACTTAAATTCAGAAGAGCAAAAGGCAACTTACAATGCCTTTGTTGCAAGTTTTGAAGCATATCTAGGGGGAAGACTCACTTCTGCCCACCTAATACAGGAAGATTGTTAGGATTAGTGATCTACGTTTGATTGATTAGAGAGTATAGCAGCGGAAATCAAACAATGAATTAGCCAATTCATAAGAACACAAAAGATATTCAAGGTAAGAACAAACGGTTATAGACAGAGAGAATTCTGCAAAATATATTTCATTCAATATTCGCTTTCGTGGTAACAGAATGTCACACATACAATTAGGTCAACACCTCTTATATAAGAGATGTGACGTCTGCTGATGTCACTTGATAGTGACATCTAACAGAATTTATTCAAACTACTGATAGTTAACACAACTACTAAAGATGTCAAAACAACTGACATCTTCTTACAAAAATACTAAGTGTTAACTGTCACTACAACTACTGAAAAGAAACTACTGAAACTATAACGACTGAAGAACATGCTCTTCAGTTGTTTTACAAATTCTGAAACAAAAAGAAAACTACTAAAAGGAAACCATCACAACAACTGAAGAATGCTTCTTCAGCTGTTGTAACAAACTCTGAAGGCTTCAGTACTTGTACTTGAACTTCAGTTGTTGTCATCAGCTGATGTCTTCAGTCTTTGTACTTTAGATGTTGATCTTCAGTACTTTGTTCTTCAGCTGTTGATCTTCAGACTTTGGTCTTCAGCTATTGAAGTCTTCAGTACTTTAGTCTTCAGCTGTTGAAGTCTTCAGTACTTTAGTCTTCAGCTGTTGAAGTCTTCAGTACTTTAGTCTTCAGCTGTTGAAGTCTTCAGTACTTTAGTCTTCAGCTGTTGAAGTCTTCAGTACTTTAGTCTTTGCTGTTGATCTTCAGACTTTGTTACAACAGCTGATCAAGACTTCAGCAGTTGTTGTGATGTCTGTAGGACTTAGAGGTTTTTCTGATCAGGCTCATTGATTCTTTTGGTCCAACAAACTCCCCCAGAACCAATGCAGCCAAAACCTCTAAACTTATTGAAGATGTCCCACTTATTATGGCAGAAGGATTGGTCTTTTTGTCTTCTAGATCAGCTCAGAAGTGACCCTTGTAAGCACAGGCCTGGGAAGAAGTCTCAATGATCTGTTTGGCAAAGTATGAATGGGAACTCTGTCTTGGGGAACTAGACATAGAGCTGTTACCCCATCCATGAGATCTACTTCCCCACTATGAGTCTGTATGACTCTCTTGTATAGGCCTCAAGGAAGGTAATTGTTCCTCCATGCTCAGCTCTTCAGCACCTCCTTCAAATAATGATTCTGGCCTATAGTACTCAGATAGGTATTTGACCTGTTTCCCATTCTTTAGCTCCACAGTTGTTATTATCTATAAGCAAATTTATCAGGGTGATTACCCTCTAGGAACAACTGGAGCTCATTCTTTCTGACTTCCTCAAGCCTCTTATATACTAACCCCTTTTTCACCATTTTATTTTCCAGCATCTTCTGTGGGGTCAGGTTAGCTTTATAGGCTTTCTTGAAGTCATCTAGGATTTCCCAGGGTGATACTACAAAGACCAGTGAGATCACTTCATCTACAATCTTCTTCACTGGCCAATGTATCTCTGTGGAATGTTTTTCTTGTGAATCTTGCATACAACCGGGATCAGCCAAATCCTCACTCTCTCCTTTTGATATTGAAATGTATGTTTAAGAGTGTATAATCTGAGAGCATGCTTCTTCATGTTGATGATTGAAGATGTGGCAGCATATGCTTTGTCAACCCTCCTCAACAATTCCTCATCATGTTGTTTTGAAGCTCTTCTTCTTCTAGCTTCACTTTCACAATTTGTCTTTGAGTTTCAGGAGTAATTGTTGGAGAGTAACTTGTGGCCTTCGGCAACTGTATAACAGCTGAGAGTGGCAGCCTATCTTCATCTTCATCATTATCTTCATCATCTTCTTCTAGCCTCAATACCCTTCTCTTATTCTTTTGGGGTACATCATCGGCTATTGGTTTTGACGGTAAGGGAGTTGGTTTGGTGGGTTATGTTTTTGGTGGTTTTGGGGTAAAGGGATTGGTTTAGTGGGTTGTTGTTTTGGTGGTTTTGGTGTGGAATGTTGACAGGCAGTTCTAGCATTTTGGAGGTGAGTGTGGCTTTAGATTGCTTGGCTAGTTCAGTCCTACTCCCACACCAGCTTCATTCAAAGCTTCAATAACTAATCCTTTAGTGTATACTTTAGACAAACAGATCTTGGTCCTTATTGCCAAGATGTTGTCCCTGGACCAAGCCTTGATTTCGATCATGATCTTCCAAGATATTTTTCTATAAACCTGATCATGATCTCCAGCCTTTCTCTTTCTAACACATCATAACTTGCCCATCTAGTTTGGATTTCTTCAATTTCTAATCTTCTGATCTCAGAGTCAAGTTTGTCAGTGTCATGGCCTTGCCTAAACAACTTATCAATGATGTTATCCATTGATCTGCTGTGTTCGGCATCAGCCTCTTTCACCATCAGCTCCAAGGCAGTCTCCTTTTCATTCTTTCTTTTCTTTGATTTCTCCATGTCAGCTTCCCTCTCCTTCTCTTTTTCAGTCTCCACAGCCAACTCCTTCTCTTTTCCACTTCTGTCTTCTGTTCTTTCTTTCTCTTTCTCTTTCCTCTCTGCACTCTTTTCTTTTTGCTTTCACTGACTGAATCTCCCCTTTTTGGTTGCATTGGTTGCAAGGGTTGATTTTCAGAAAGTTTTGCCCACAACTTCCTCTATCAAGGGTTGTATTACTGAGGAAAGCCTCTCATAATGGTTTTGATCACTATATCAGTGATTATAGGTGTGATGAGGGGTAGGGAATTTTGAAAGATAGCAGCTATTTGCTCAAAGGGGTTCTGTTCCTGAGAAATAGTGCCAGAAGCATAGGCAGGTGGCTGAGTATTTGGGAGTGGCTCTGTGTTTAGGAGACCTTCAGATGAAGGTGCCATCTGTGGGGTTTGAGGGGCAGATGGTCTTTGATCCTCAGAAGTTTTGGCAAGCAACTCTTTGAGTCTGCTCACCTCCTCTTCCAGGATGGTGTTTTGGGCTAACACATCATAAAAGAAGCCCAGGTCATCATCAGTAGTTACTGAATCACCTGACCTCCTGATATAATCAGGATGAACATGCACGGAGTGTAGATCAGTTGTAGCATGTGCCCCTTTGTCTTCGAACTGGGGACTTCCTGCCTCAGGACTATGTCCCTCATCAGCAGTTGCCTCTGGTAAGGTCTTAGTGATGTTACCAACTACATCCTGAGCATACGCTGAAGCAGGATAAGTGGCATCCTCACCAAAAGTTCCAATCTCCTTTTCTACACTATGAGATGGAACATTGTAACCCCTGTGCTGTGGGTTATCAGATGCACTTGGTCCTCCCCCTCAATGGTAGAGGTATTCCCAGTTGTAATTGGTATCTGGGGAGGGGGTGAGGAGTGCAACTGACTCAGCACTTTTGCAACAATTAATGTAGGACTTTGGGGGGCGGTCGCAGTGGAGATTGGGTAGAAGCAGATAGCACCGGGGTGAATGGTGCTCTTCAATGGTAACCCTCTCAAGTGAGATAGGTTCCAGCAGTGTGGGTTCCCCAATATTGGTTGCAACAGGATCCTGTTGAGAGGATACCTGTGCGGCTTTGGCAGGTTGAGTCTCTGACACAACTGGGGGGTTAATACAGTATGTGTTTCATGTGTTTGTGGTACAGGGGCATCCTTAGGGGACTCATCTCCTGAGTAGCCTTTTTTGGCTTTTTGGATTTGGGTTGGTGGGGACTGGATCTGGAGGTGGTGGCTGTGGGTTCCAACTGCGTGGGTTTTCGCAGCTTGGCAGCCTGTTTCAGTGTTTGGTCAGAGTTGTGCCTGGAGTATACTTCAGGCAATACAACCATTGCAGGGACTCCAAGGCCAACAAGTCCCTCAGCTTTCAGCTGATTCTCTATGATGGCCATAATGAACCGAGGATATAATATCCATCGATTAGAAAGAGGTTTTGAGGCCATATCCTTAAGTTCAAGAAAAATAATTTTAGAAAATTTTAAGTCTTGTTGCTCAAGGACAGAGAATAATACCTGCTGCCACCTGGCAGACATTTGATCCCAAGAGGAAGTCTTAGGAGCTAAGCAAACATTTACCATGTGAAAGATAAGACGTTCTGCATCATGGAAATGCTTCTTCAGGATGGTAGAGGCACTGAGGTTTCCCTGATATCCATGGTGGACAAGGATAAAGCAGTTGTGCCCTTGGATACCCAGCGGGGAAAGTGGCATCATCCAAGTTGAGGGTTTGGCGAATGATTTCCGGAGTGATGACCACTTGATGGTTGTTGACGAACGACTGGAGAGACTCGGGTTGTTTCTCCCAGTTATAAGGGTGACGTTCGTCTAAAACTGGTGTAAGGATTCGGCATGAATGTGGGATTTAGAAGGAAGGCCGTTTGGTAGGTAGATTGGACCATTAGATCAATGGCGTTATCGAACTTTGTCCAGAAAGGTGATTTTGTGAGGTAGGCAACACAGTTATGTCGTGGTTTGAGCTGCATGGTCGCCATTAATGAAGAGAAGTTTTGGAGTTTGAACGTTAGGTTTGGAGAGGATGAAGCTCTAAGGATTAGGTATTGGGTATTTATAGGGTAAGGGTTAGAAAACGACTGAAGGGTTTGGAGTTATTCATCAGTAGTTTTAAACGATTGATGACATGGTATTACCCTTTCAGAAGTTGAAACAACTGAAGTCTTGGTTTTAGGCATCAGCAGTTATAAAACTACTGAAAACCATGGTTTTGACTTCAGATGTTTGAAAACAACTGAAGACTTGTTTTAGTCATCAGTAGTTGTGAAACTAGTGAAAACTTGGTTGGTCTTCAGGTGTTGTAAACAACTGATAACTTGGTATTAGTCATCAGTAGTTGTGAAATTACTGAAGACATGGTTTTTATCAGCTGTTGTAAACAGCTGATGACTTGGTGTTAGTCATCAGTAGTGTGAAACTACTGAAGACATGGTTTTCTCATCAGTTGTAAACAACTGATGACTTGGTTTTAGTCATCAGTAGTTGTAAAACTACTGAAGACATGGTTTTGTCATCAGTTGTTTAGGATGAAACAGCAGTTGTAGAAACAACTGAAGAGAAAGTTCTCATCAGTAGTTTTCGTCAATTCATAGCCTTTCAGCTGTTTCATACTATCCTCAACACTTAACAGCCTTTTTGCTGTTTTCAGTTGTTTCATAGGACATCAGTACTTATCTGTTTTTACTGACATCAGTAGTTATAACTACATCAGTAGTTGTAACTTTATCAGTTGTTTTAACAGAATCAGTACTATATGTGATATGATCACTAATGATCATCAGTACTTATTTACTGAGATCATCAGTAGTTATCACTTATTCTAGCTGCAGCATACCAAGCCGTAACACTAGGTTTTGGAAAGTTGAACTATCCAAAGGCTTAGTAAAAATGTTTGCAAGCTCATCAGCACTAGGCACAAACTTAGGATCAATCAGACCTTTTTCAAAACAATCCCTAATAAAATGATGTCTGATCTCTATATGTTTGGTCCTAGAGTGCTGGACTGGATTTTTGACAATGCACAGAGCTGAAGCACTTTCCATTAATAATGGAGTGTTAGTCTCTGTAATGCCATAATCCAAAAGTTGGTTCTGAAGCCAGAGTACCTGAGAAGTACAACTTGCAGCCGCAATGTACTCTGCTTCAGCAGTGGATGTAGCAACAAATGTTTGTTTCTTACTGTGCTAATAAATCAAACAGTTGCCTAGGAATTGACATCCACCAGAAGTTGACTTTCTAGTTAACTTGCACCCTGCATAGTCACTATCTGAAAAAGCAACTAATTTGCAAGAGTGTCCAGTGGAATACCATAAACCTAGAGATTGTGTACCTTGCAAATATCTAAAGATCCTCTTGACTGCAATCAAATGAGACTCTTTAGGAGTAGCCTGAAATCTAGCACAGACACAAGTAGCAAACATGATATCTGGTCAAGAAGCTGTTAAATACATCAAGGACCCAATCATACATCTGTAAAGTGTTTCATCAACAACTTTACCTTTCTGATCTGCATCAGTTGTGTGGTGTTGCACATGGGAGTAGAACAGGGCTTACAATTTTGTAAATCAAACTTATTCAAAAGATCTTTTGTATATTTTGACTGATGAATGAAGGTTCCATCAGCCTTTTGTTTGATTTGCAAGCCTAGAAAGAACTATAATTCTCCCATTGCACTCATGTCAAACCTCTTTTTCATTAATTTGGTAAAATCATCACACAACTGGGGATCAGAGGATGCAAATATAATATCATCAACATAAATTTTAACAAGTAGCTTATGCTGATCCACCTTCTTAATAAACAAAGTTTTATCTATGGAGCCTCTAGTGAAATTATTCTTTAGAAGAAAAGTGGAAAGTGTCTCATACCAGGCTCTAGGAGCTTGTTTCAACCCATAAAGAGCCTTATCAAGTTTATACACCCATTCAGGATGTTTATTATCCTCAAAACCTGGTGGTTGACACACATAAACTTCTTCTTTTATTTTACCATATAAAAATGCACTTTTGACATCGATTTGAAAAACTTTAAGATGGTGGAATGCATCATAGGCTAAGAACAATCTAATTGCCTCTAGTCTGGCTACAGGGGCAAAGGTTTCATCATAATCAATACCTTCTTCTTGTGAAAACCCCTGTACAACCAGTCTAGCCTTGTTCTTAACAATAAGCCCATTTTCATCAGTTTTATTCCTAAACACCCATTTAGTGCCTATTGCACACTTACCTGGGGGTAGAGGAACCAGTTCCCACACTTGCTGTTTCTTGAACTAAGTAGCTCAAGCTGCATGGCTTCAACCCATCCATTGTCTCTCAAAGCAACATGATAGTTCTTTGGCTCTAGCTGACTGATGAAGAGAGCATAGAAGCAAAAGTTAGACAATTGACTTCTTGTTGAAACTCCAGCATTGATATCACCAATGATTTGAGACATTGGGTGATTCTTCAGCTCTTGATAAACAATGTGATCTGTGCAAGTGTTTGTAGAACCTTCAGCAGCAGCAAATGTTGATGTAGACTCTTGAAACCAAGAATTTGATGGTAACTCAAAAGATGTAGAGGAATCAGAAATCTCATCAGCATTTGTTGTGGATGGAACTACTGAAGCTATAGGAACATCAAGTTTAGCAGATTCAGGCAGTTGGTCACTAAACTTGAATAAGTGAGTATTGATATTATCATCATCATCAATACCACCAGGTGGAAGACATGCTGCAGAAGATGATTTATCCACATGATCTGCAACAGCTGGAGGTTGATAAGGAACATATTGCAGTATGTCCAAATCAAACAACTCCACAGGGTTTTGTGGAATCTTGTCCTTTGGAGATTCATTAAACTTCACATGCAAAGTCTCTTCAACTATCTTTGTTCTGCAGTTGAAGACTCTGTATGCTTTGCAAGTAGATGAATAACCAACAAAATACCCTGCATCCACCTTAGGATCAAATTCTTGGAGTTGATCCTTTGTGTGGAGAATAAAACAGGGACACCCAAATGCTTTGAAAAATGAAATTAGAGGAGCCAAGTGATATAGAACTTCGTATGGAGTCTTCATCAACCTCTGATTTACTAAGGCTCTATTCTGCACATAGCAAGCTGTGTTAACAGCTTCAGCCCAAAAGGTTAGTGGCAAACCAGAGTCAACCAACATAGACCTTGCAGCTTCAATTAGGGTCCTTTCTTTCTCTCCACTACTCCATTTTGTTCTGGAGTCCTTGGGATGCTAAACTGCCTTTTGATTCCCTTTGAAAGACAAAATTCATCAAGTGTATGGTTTCTGAATTCAGTTCCATTGTCACTCCTTATACACTTGACTGAAAGGGAATACTGCTTCTCAACATACACACAAAGTTGATAATCTTCTGAGCAACCTCATCCTTTGAATGCAGAAAGAAAGTCCATACAAATCGGGAGTAATCATCCACAATTACCAGACAGTATTTCTTCTTTGCCATGCTCATCACTCTCACAGGACCAAATAGATCCATATGCAGTAATTGCAAGCAGACAGTGGACTTAGGCACTTTAATAGGAGGGAATGAGACTTTGTGTTGTTTTCCTTTTAAACAAGCAGTGCAAGTTTCATCACAGTGGAACTCCTTTATTGGTAAACCTCTCACTAAACTATTGTGGATCAGCTGATTCATGTTTTTGAAATTAACATGACCCAGCCTTCTGTGCCACAGTTTAGATTGCTGAGAAGAGGCTTTGGAAAATAGGCAAGGATGGCCTCTGAGATCTATTTTCTTGGAAAGATCTAAGGCATACACTCTTCCTGTCGTGTTGGCTCTCAGGAGAGTGTGATCATCCAACACCTTGTCAATCAAATGCAAAACTTTGGATGACAGAATCCTACAGTTCTGACTGGTGAAAAGAGCAACATGGCCTTTATCACACATTTGACTGACACTCAAGAGATTGTACTTGAGATTTTCCACATGATTAACATCATCAAATTTGATTTCTCCATTGGAGACAAAGCCATTACCAATGATGTAACCCTAGCATCATTGCCAAAAGAAACAAATCCTTCTTTCCTTGAGAGTAGTCATGAAGAAGAGAACTATTCCCAGTCATGTGCATAGATCCCCCACTGTCTACATACCAGATGCTACTTTGGCATGTTGAAGAACCTTGCAATCATAAACAATTAGTTAGTTTTTGAGACCCAAACCTTTTTGGTTTGGGTCTGGTCATATCAACAGATGGTAAACTAATAGACTTGCTATGAATAACAGCCTGAGGGGATGGAGATGGTGAAGAAGAAGAATCCTTTGGCATGGATTTTCTTCTCTGTGGTTTCAACACAGAAGCATCTAGTTGGTTGACTCTCCCCAATAGATGTTGAACCATCATAACAAGTTGTGTCTGATTTTGTGATAAAGCCTTCAGCTCATCAGACACATTAGTGCTTGAGTTTGATGGGTTCTTGTGTTGTACCATCTCTCTTGAGCAACCTTAGCTGTTGCATGTTTAACCCCTTTCTTTTTGGATTTCTTTTTGGATTTTGGGGTCACAAGTTTTGATGTTGCTAGTACAAATTTGGTTTGAAACTCAATTTTCATTTTATCCATTTTCTCTTTAATGTTTTTATTATGTTTGAGTTTGGAGCCCTTTTTATACCAGCAATCATCAGTAAGATGATTGAATAAGCCACATATTTCACATGGCTTTTTCTTCATCTTAAGTTGATCATCTATTGAAGAAGATGAAACTACTGAAGACTTGTTCTTCAGCAGTTTGCGATCAGTACTAGCAGTTTTCTTCCCTTTAGTACCTGCTTTCTTGATATCTTCTTCAGTAGTTTTCCCACCCTTTCTACATGCAGTTTTCTTCCTTTAGTACCTGCTTTCTTGATATCTTCTTCAGTAGTTTTCCCACCCTTTCTACATGCAGTTTTCTTCCCTTTAGTACATGTAGTAGTTTGGGCTTGTTCTCCAGGTATTATAACATTCTTTTTAGTACTTTCAGTACTTTGTAAATACCACCTGGAGTGATCAACTTTTTGATCATGTGAGTGTCAGCATTTGAACCATTAACATCAGCTGATAGGTTCTGAGAGGAATTAATGCTGACTTCTACTTCTGATGGTGCTGTATCAGATAGTAGATCACATGATGAAAAGGATTGGTTATTGCTTTCACCATCAGATTCTACTCTGCTCTGGGAGTAAAATCTGTAGGAGGAGCAGTGTGATTATAACCAATGCCAAACTTCACATTGTAAGCAGATTGCTTACTAAGAAGCATTTCAAAACCCTTGCAAGAATTTACCCATCGATCACACTCTACCTGGGTAGTTGCAAGTGTTTCTTTGAGGTCTGTGTACTTCTCTAGAAGTATCTCTTCCCTAGCCTTATCATCAGTGATTTGGCATTTAAGTTTGTAAATCTCATCATTCTTATCATTAAGCACAGACTCAAATTCAGCTTTTCCTTTGGAAATTGTTTGTTCTAGCTCAATGTTCTTGTTAATTAAAGCTACATTTGCTTCTCTAATAGATGCAAATGCGGCTATGCATGTTTCAGAACATAGTTTGGCTTTTGCCTCAGAGGATACCTGTGATACCTGTGGTGTAGAGGCATTAGAGGATGAAGTATCAGCAGACTCCAAAGCCATAAGAGCTAGATTTCCAAACGGACTATCACCACCATGTTGACCAGCACCAGAGAACATTGTTCATGACCAGACAAATCATCTGGTAAACTGCTCCAGTCAACAACTCCTAGGGTGAAAAAGCTATGTTGTTGAGGTTGAGTTTGTTGATGAGAGTGGGAAGGTTGAGGTTCAGGTAATGCTTGTGGTTGTTGTGCAATAGGAGCTTGAACTGGATTTGGCTGAGGCAAGTAATAGCAGGGAAAAGGATATGACATTGAACCCTGGGGGACAAAGTATGTAGGAGATACAGGGTGTGAATGATGACCAGAACCAGCAGGATTTTGCCCTCTGTTTTGTGGACTAGTGCTAGGAAAAGTCACAAAGGGTGCAGAAGAGTTAGATCCAGTTGATCTACACTCTCTTGCAAAGTGTCCAAGCCTTTGGCATTTGTGACACCTCAACTTACTCTTGTCAAAACCAACTTTGGTTTTGCCAGAGTGTCTAGGAAATTTCCTGCCAGTTCTCTTGTAGAACTTCTGAGATCTGATATTAACTAAGGCCATTTGGCTTAGAATATCCATCTCTTCTAAATCATCATCAGCAATTCCCTTCAGATCATCCATGATGAAGCATAGATTGTCACTATTACTGCCAGAATGACTATCAATACCAACAAATGCATGATCAGAACTGTTTGAAGAGAAATCAATATGCTCATCATAATTGCTTTCAGATGCAGCATATTCTGACTCATGACCAACGAAGGCAGTGTTTCCTGGTACAAAGTCATCAGTGAGCTTTCCTGATGATGACAGTTTCCTTTTCTGCTCTATCTCTCTTTCGAATGTAAGCAGTTTCCCATGAAGTTGGGTGAGAGATAGGCTATCCAGATTTGCACTGGAGCGTAGGACAATAGTATATGTGTCCCATCTCTCAGGAAGTGATCTAAGGAATCTGTTATTCATCTGGCTATTGGTGTATTCCTGTTTCACCATTTTTAGCTCAGAGATCAAACAGGAAAAACGCTCAAACTGTTGAGTTAGTGTCTCACCCTTTCTATGAGAGAATGTCGTATATTGTTGGGCGAGGATTTCTCTGTTGTTTGCTAAGACCTCATCTGTGCCACCAAATTGTTCCTTCAGTGCATTCCAGAGGTCATGAGTAGTTTCATGATGCATAAGCCTTGAATAGATTTCATTAGGCAAAGCCATGGCCAGAATACCATGCGCTTTAGCATCAATCTCAAACAGTTTCCGATCTTCGTCTGAGTATTGCTCCTTCTTCTTCGAAACCATTTGATTGGTTTCTGGATTGTTCACCATAGGCTTATGTGGTCCATGTACCACAGATGTCCAACAACCTGAACTGTTAATAGACAGGTGATCAAGCATCCTTCGTTGCCATATGTTATACTCAGTCCTAACCAGCATCAGAGGCTTGGTTGAGGACCGGTATTGTGAGGTCATTAGAAGGAGTAGTCATCTCAGATTCAATCAAATTCAATTAAGCTATAGCGGATTTAGAACAAAACACAACAAACCAAATTGAACCAAGAGAGATCTCAAAATGAATAAACGAAAGTGGCAGAAATTCAATAATCTATAACCAGTTCTTGCAATGTACTAATTCAATCAAACATAGATATCAAATAGCAGTTTCAATGATCAATTGTTAGATCGATCAATGATTAACCTGCTCTGATACCATTTGAGGAGATGGATCTACAGTGGCAAATGGCAATGATTGCTATGAGAGCAAAGAAATTCTTCAGAAAAGGAAGAAAGTTGAGCCTGAATGAGAACACAAAACTTGGATATGACAAATCCAGTTAAATGCTTCAACTGTGGCATGACTGGCCATTTCTCAGAGAGTGCAACGCTCCTAAAAGAAACAACCATTCAAGAATTCTCAAAGTCAATCATCATCACAACCCAATTCAAGCTATCACTCAAACAATCAACAACAACAGTACCATCATTCTCATCATCAACAAACATACCAGAATCAACCACAACTGACAAATCAAGCCCATGCAAGCAGTCATCCTTCTGCCAATGCCCATGTGATCAAACAAGATGGGATATGTGACTGGAGTGTGTATGCTGAAGAAGTCAAGCCTTAATTCCAGAACCATGCTCTTATGGCTCACATCAATGATGGACCATCTTCAATGCCTACTGAGGTAAAAACTAACCCTTGTAGTGAGAATGCATAAATGAATTACAAGAGTATAGAGAACACAACCATAAACTGGCAGATAAAATTAAGGAAGAAAAAGTGAAGTCAGAAATGATGAAGAGAGAACTAAAAATTTTTGAAACCATAATCAAATCTCTCATTTCTGACATAGAAAAATTGCGTGGTGAGAAATACAATCTTGCAGCTGAAGATGAGCTACTTACTAAAAAGTTAGCTCAAGATAAAGCTCAACAATCCATGACTGAAGTGAAACTTGAAAAGTTTCAAATGTCTTCAGTCAAGCTGCAAGAGATGTTGGATTCACAAAAGGATCCAAAGGACATGTCAAGGATTGGGTATAATTCATCTCCTCCACCATACAATGATATTTACACTGTCATGCCTGACTCTGTCTCACTCTTTGAATCAATCGAACCTAAAACTGTGGAATCTAAATCAGTAGTGAAACAAGTGACAAATCCTCAAAACAAACCTGATGTTTATTTTGAAACCAATGAGGATAAAATCAAGTTAGGACACCCAATCAAAATCAAAGAGTGCTCAGACAAGACAGTGAGTGTCATGAAACCCTCAAGCCCTGTAAAAGCAATTCTACCTTTTATGAAATTCATACCATCTGTTTTACAAGGCAAAACGAAATATGTCAAAATAGTGAAACCCACTACTCAGAGTAGTTCTGATAATGAGATTGTATCTCCATAAAATTCAAGCAAATCAAAAAAGGTTTCACTGAAAAACAAACCAACTGTAAAACTGAGTTCAACACATAAAACTTCATCAGACTCTCAGTCATCAAGGTTAAGGTAGGGAGTTGGGTTTGATATCTGTAACAAAGAACATGTTGACCAGTT
This sequence comes from Flaveria trinervia, assembly GCA_025506515.1. Lineage (NCBI taxonomy): Eukaryota > Viridiplantae > Streptophyta > Magnoliopsida > Asterales > Asteraceae > Flaveria > Flaveria trinervia. The sequence goes on along the minus strand of JACCIX010000936.1, from coordinate 52,204 downwards.
TGAGAAGTAGGTTAAAGAAACAGAAACAGCCCAGACAACTGAACAAAAGTAGTGTTGTGAAACAATCTACTAAAAGGGCTGATTTTGATTCATCACCTAAAGAAAAGAAAGTAACTCATCAAAAGAAAGTATCAGTTGAGTCACACAAGGAAAAATCTGATTCAAGAAGCAAACAAATGTATTGTGATATTTGTGACATGTTCAATCACAAGACAGATAAATGCTTCTTCAATTAATATTGTTCTATCTATGATATGAACAATCACAACACCAAAAATTTCTATTTCAACAAGCATTGTTCAATCTGTGACATGAACAATCATAATACATCTGATTGTTACTTTAATCAGAAAGGGTTGAGAATTCCACAACACAAGCCCATCTGAACAACATCTACTCTAATGCATTCTGTCAGACCTCATCTTCATAATACTTAATCTAGGACACCTAGATCAACAAATGACAGAAACAACTTGAAGGATTTGAGGAAGGGTCAAAGAAATCATCCCATAATGAAACACAAACTTAACCTTCCTAAGCAAAAATCAACTTTTGATAATGAAACTCGGGCTTAATTTTTACAAATAAATAGAGACCAACGATTTCTTTATTCATCTGAATCCTCAGTAGATGTTGATGAGATGACTCGACCAATTCACTATCAAATGTCTCCCAGAACACCTCCATCTAAATCACTGTTCAGAGGGAAATACCAGGAGGTGACTATCATGAATAGGAACAAGAATCCCAAGACCATCATGGATTGGGTTCCTTATTCTAAATAGTTCTTTTTGTTTGTAGGTTCATCAACATAGGTCTAATAGCCTATGGTACGTAGACAGTGGATGCTCCTAACACATGACTGGAGATCGTTCCCTCCTTCCTGATTTCAAGTACATACAAGGAACTACTATGGCATTCGGTGGAGATTCAGAAGGTGGTAGAATTACAGGAGAAGGATATCTGACAAACGGGATGTTGAGCTTTGACAGAGTGAATTACTATGAACAACTGAATTTCAATCTGCTAAGCGTGTCTCAGATCTGCGACAAAAAATATTCCACTCACTTTACAAACAGTCACTGCTACATTCTGAAACCTAGATTTAAGATTCCTAAAGAATGGGTTGTCTTAAAGACTCCGTGGAAGAATAATACATATGTCTTAAACCTGTGTTCTGCATCCCCTAAGGAAGAAACATGTCTTTTGTCTAAAGCATCATTTGATGAGTAACAGCTTTGGCATAGACGTTTGGGGCACACTAACTTTAAAAATAAGAACAAGTTAGTCAAAGGAAACCATGTCATTGGTCTTCCTCAAAAAGAATTCAATTTTATTGATCAATGCTCAGCGTGCCTCAAAGGAAAACAACACAAATCGTCTCACAAAACCAAGCTGGTGAACACTAATAATACTCCATTGAAGTGGCTTCACATGGATCTTTTTGGACCAACTCGTGTAATGAGTATGGGAAAGAAACAGTATTGTTTAGTGATGATTCATGACTTTTCTCGATTCACATGGGTGTTCTTCCTACTTCATAAAAACGAAGCATCCCAAATCATTCAAGAATTTATCACTAAAATTGAAAATCAACTTGATCTTAAGGTCAAAATAATAAGAAGTGATAATCGTACTGAGTTCAAAAATGAAAATACGAGTTCCTTTTGTGCAACCAAAGGCATTGCTCATCAATTCAGTGTAGCAAGAACTCCTCAACAAAATGGGGCAGCTGAAAGGCAAAATAGAACACTGATTGAAGCAGCAAGAACGATGCTAGCCGATGCTAAACTGCCAATCACCTTCTGGGCAGAAGCAGTTAATACATCGTGCTTTGTGCAAAATCGAACTCTGATTGTTAAAGAAATTAACATGACACCTTATGAACTGATCTTTCATAGGAAACCATTCATTGGATTCCTCAAATCATTTGGTTGTCCAGTCTTAATATTAAACACTCGTGATCATTTGGGAAAATTTTCATCTAAGTCTGATGAAGGATTCTTTGTAGGTTATTCTTCTGTCTCAAAGGCTTATAGAGTGTTCAATCCTAGACTGAACATTATCGATGAATCTACAAATGTTCAATTCAAAAGAACATTCGTTTCCCAAATATACAAATGGTCCTGATTGGTTGTTTTATATTGATACTTTTACTAAATCATTTGACCAATTTCACTTGTCTGATGCAGGAAATATACATTCAGGTGACACTTCATCAACTGTAGAAAGAAGAGACAGTTATCCATTGATTCAACCTACATCTGATGAACATATGAATGAAGATGTTCCTCTTCAAGCTGATCCCATTAGACATCTGTCATAAAACCTTAGTTTTCTTCTGAAGAAGGTCCTAGCCTGGTACCATCTCACTCAGATGACTTGTCACATGAGATCAGAAATCAAAAACAGGCTTCTTATCCAGTAGAAACTCAAGGTACATCAAATGATGCAAACAACCTCAATGCTGCTAAAGATGTAGCAGTTACTGAAACAGAAGTTGACAATCTTCATAATTCAACAACAATACAAGATGAATGTGCCTCTGACCATAATGAACTGAATGTCTCCAATCTTGATGTAACTATTGCTGGTGACACCATTCCAACCACAATAATACACAAGAATCATCGAGTTGAAACCATTATTGGTGATCTTAATGAGAGGGTGACAAGAAGCAAGTCCAGTATTGCAAACATCTGTTTGTTCTCCTGCTTTCTATGTCAAACAATACCCCAAAACATCAAAGAGGCGCTTCAAGACAATAGTTGGATTGAAGCAATGCAGGAAGAATTGCTCTAATTCAAGAAGCAAGAAGTATGGCAGCTGGTAGATCTTCCCGAAGGACAATACCCTATCGGTACCAAATGGCTGTATAGGAACAAGACTGATGATAGAGGGATAGTCATCAGAAATAAAGCAAGACTAGTGGCACAGGGATACACTCAGGAAGAAGGAATCGACTACGACGAAGTGTTTGCTCCTGTTGCCAGACTAGAAGCAAGCATAATCTTTCTTGCATATTCTGCATCCATCAAATTTACTGTTTATCAAATGGATGTAAAATGTGCCTTCCTGTATGGAAAGATTGCTGAAGAAGTCTATGTGAGTCAACCACCTAGCTTTGAAGATCCAGATTTCCCTCACAGAGTTTACAAGCTTGACAAAGCTTGTATGGTCTTCATCAAGCACCAAGAAAGTGGTATGAGACTCTATCATCCTTTCTTCTTGAACATAGCTATGAAAGAGGAAAGATTGACCAGACTCTCTTCAGAAGAATAAGAGGGAAAGACATGCTATTAGTCCAGATCTACGTGGATGACATTATATTTGGCTCGACAAACAAGCAACTCTGTGAAGAATTGAAGATCTTATGCATTCAAAGTTCCAAATGAGTGCTATGGGGGAACTCACCTTCTTTCTATTGGTGCAAGTCCAACAAACAGCGGATGGAATCTTCATCAACCAATCACAATATGTAGAAACCATGTTGAAGAAATTCCACTTTGCTGACTATCAGTCTATCAGAACTCCTGTGGATAATAAAGTGAAGATTGGACCTGACCCTGAAGGCAAATCAGTGGATCAGACTCACTATCAATCATTGATAGGTTCACTTATGTATCTAACAGCCAGTAGGCCTGACATTATGTTTGGTGTTTGTGTGTGTGCTAGATATCAAGTTGATCCAAAAGAATCACATGTGAACGCAGTCAAGAGGATATTCAGATATCTGAAGGGCAAACTAGCTCTTGGATTATGGTATCCAAAGGAAGGAGAATTTAATCTCTAGGTCTACATAGATAGTGATTATGGAGGATGCAACTTCAACAGAAAATCCACTTCAACAGAAAATCCACTTCTGGTGGTTATCAATTTCTTGGTCCCAGACTAGTATTCTGGCAATGCAAGAAGCAGACAAATGTGTCTGTGTCCATAGCAAAAGCTGAGTATATTGCTGCATCAGCATGTTGCTCCGAAGTTCTCTGGATTCAAAACCAGATGCTTGATTATGGTTTTAACTTTTTTCATACACCAATTTCTATTGACAACACAGCTGCTGTCTTTATAACTAATAATCCAGTTCAGCACTCAAAAACAAAACATATTGAGATTAGATATCATTTTTTGAGAGACTTTGCTGAAAAGGGTTTAATCAAATTGATTCAAGTACCAATAGAAAATCAATTAGCTAATTTGTTTACCAAGGCATTTGAACCTGGTAGGTTTGAATTTCTGGTTCAGTCAATTGGCATGATTAACCTTGACTAAAAACTATGAAAAACATCTAAAACAATTTAAAACATCAGAAAACCAGAAAAAGAAATCAAGTTTATGAAGAAAAGAATTCTATGGGAAATGATATAATTACAGTCGTTATATCATTCACTGTGCTTAATTTCAAAATGTAAAAGATTGAAATGACTTACCAGATATGTTGGTAGGCTCAACTTGGAAGAAAAAAAATACATGCAGTGACGAATTAAAGACATATTCAATTGTGAAACACTCATCAGAAAGTACAGGTCTGTATTGGCTTATCTGAATGCATTTGTGTGTAGTAGCCTAAACACACCAGGTAATGATACTTTATGAATCTCTTTCACCACATCATGTTTCATCATTGTTTTGTTGAGCAAAGACCTGATGAAACTTGCACATAGTGCAGATGTCATGATCCAAAAGATTCCAATGTGGAACATATCCAAAAATTGGATGAATCAACAAAGTAATACATTCCAAGTGAATGAACAAAAGAATCCTATCATGGATCACCTTCTAAAGTGAAGTGAAAAGAATCCTAATATGTATCAATATGAGAAAGGATCAAATTAAAAGAATCCCAATGAGGATTAGTGAAAATGAGATTTCATGACTTAAGTAACCTGGTAAGAAAAGATGCATTGTATAAAGAGGGTTGATCATTTCATGCTTATGTGTGTGAGGTACACATTGAATAATAAATTAACCAAAACATGATAAAAGTCATTTGCATCAAAATATCAACCAAGTATGGGTTTAAGAGGACAAACATACCTTCAATCTTCAAGTTCATAATCATGTCCATTTAATCATAAGGATGCACATGTGTAATGTAAGATTGATATGATCCCAACAAAGAGATCTTTCTCTTCATTATTAATATTAATCAAAATAATATTCAAAAAGTTTTAAATCCTTAAAGTTTCTCTCCAAATATCAACTAGGTATGGGTTTAAGAGGACAAACATACCTTCATCTTCAAGTTCATAATCATGTCCATTTAATCATAAAGGATGCACATGTGTAATGTAAGATTGATATGATCCCAACAAAGAGATCTTTCTCTTCATTATTAATATTAATCAAAATAATATTCAAAAAGTTTTAAATCCTTAAAGTTTCTCTCCAAATATCAACTAGGTATGGGTTTAAGAGGACAAACATACCTTCAATCTTCAAGTTCATAATCATGTCCATTTAATCATAAAGGATGCACATGTGTAATGTAAGATTGATATGATCCCAACAAAGAGATCTTTCTCTTCATTATTAATATTAATCAAAATAATATTCAAAAAGTTTTAAATCCTTAAAGTTTCTCTCCAAATGTGGACATAATCTTTAGGGGGAGTAATTTAAAATGTTTGAGTAAGTCTAAATTTTTGTTTATTAACTTAATTTTGAAAAACAAAACAAAAAGAGTTATAGTTGGTGTGTTGCAATAAGGTATACCATTATATTTCAGCTTATGCAGATTCTTAGAAGCATGATAAGCCCAAGATCTGTCAAAATTGGGAAACTTGTATTAGTTGTGACATACAAGTCAATCCAAGCAAGAATTGATAACTTCAACAACCAACTTCATAAGAAAAATCAATCAAGGACACCTCTTCATAAGATGAATAATCAATTGAATCACATTAACTTTTGATTAAGTTCAAAAGCTAATACAGGTAAGTGCATTTGTTAATGCGGGTGAAGGTAACCCATGCATGTAACTAATGCGGGTAACAATATTTTTTTGAAGTGCAACTAATGCGGACAGTGATTTTACTCTACCGCATTAGTGTGTGAAGTGAATGTGAAATTTACTCTATCGCATTTGATACAGTTAACAAATGCGTATGAACAGGTCTCTATCGCATTTACTACAGTGCTGTGTTGACTTGTCAACCGCATTTGATGTAGTTTCACAAATGCTGATTGACTTTGTTCTATCGCATTTGCTATTATGTACAAAAATGGATAGGATAAAACAAGCAAATCAAACACATTTGTTACAATACTAATACAATGTTGTTCTTCCGCATTTACTACAACACATGCGGACAACCAAAACTTCAAGTTCAACTTTTGCATTTGCAACAGTACACAAATACGGATAGAATAACAAAACTTCCGCATTTGTAACAGTAGTGGAATGCGGACAATCAGTCAAAAAAATTTAAACCTTTCATATTTGATACAGTCACAAATGCGGATGACCAATGAAGTCAAATGCGAACTGTCAATGTCAAAAGTTTGTCTTCCGCATTTGCTACAGTCAACAAATGCGGATGACCAAAAATCAAACAAATTAACCTTCAGTATTTGCTATAGTGGTGACTGTCTGCTTGTAAACTTATAAAATTTTCAAATTGTATTATTTGACTATTTAAAGGAATTCAAACGGGTCATTTAATACTTTTCAAATTTGAGAGACTTTATAGTGAGACGAGCGCAAACCTACAGTACACCACCTTCAATCATCATCAGATGATAAAATTCAAAGATTTTGTTGTGTTTCTTCTTAAAACATTCTTGTCATCGATTCAGAACCACAGTTATTCGAAGATAAGGTATAACTTCAATAAATTTTGAAACCAAGACCTAAGTCTCGGACTGTTAACCTGAATCAAACAATGAACCAGATAATAATGAAGAACACCAAAATCAAACTTGTTAATGTGATGCAATACACATTTTTGACCTTAATAACATGTAAATTGATAGGAATTCAACTGATATTGAAAATCTTGATAATCGTGTTTACTGCGAAAAATAGAGCAAAATGAAAAGAAAAATGTGTAGCAAATCAAAGTCACATTAACAAATCAAATCAAAGTTAAAGTCAAAACTGTTAACTAACACACATGTCTCTTGTGCAGATTACATGGCAAATCTTACATGGAGCAAGCTCCATAACGTCAGCGGTTATTTAAACCCTGATGTGCCTGAAGCCGAAGGTCTTAGAGATATGATAAGATTCTTATCTACCACAAGGGTAGCATATGCCATGACAGTGAGACCAACAATATACGAGAATCCCATCAGGTCCTTCTGGGAATCAGCTGAAGTAGTTGAAGATGATGGAGTGAGAACTCTAATTGGGAGAATCAACCATGAACTTACTCTGAGGATCACAGAAGAGTCCGTTAGAAGATGTCTGCAATTCAATGATAATGTTGATGATCCTTTTGAAATAGATAATGAGGAAATAACCACATTTTTCTCTTCAATTGTTTATGAAGGGAGTTATGATGCAAAATAGATAGTCAAAGGATTAGTGGATCTGCCTTGGAGGTTCCTAATTCATATGTTTCAACATTGTCTGTCAAAACAAAAAACAGGATGGAATGACATTCCAGTCCTCACATCTTCCGCAATATGTGCTCTCTGCACCAACATACGGTTTAATATGTCTGCATATGTGTTCAATGGCCTAATGTCCAACATTCAAGAAGGGTTGAGATACAAGTTTCTGATCTACCCCAGATTCATTCAATGTCTAATCAATGAATCATTTCATGACATTGTTAATGAAGGACCTGTGCTTAACATCCCTCATTATGATGCAAGATCCTATAAGTACATCAAGAAGAAGGACCCAAGGAACTTTTACAGTGGTGCCCATTCACCCCTTCTTCCTTGGATGCTTCAACAATTACATCAAGCAGGTCAAACTCAACCACCTCCACAACCAATAGCTCAACCAACTCCACAACATACACCACAACCATCTCCAATACCATCACCAATACCATCTCCAATACCATCACCAATACCATCACCAATACCAATACCAATACCATCACCACAACAAATACCACAACCTTCTCCACAACCATCTCTACAAACATTACCATAACCATCACCACTTTCAACTCCACAACCAACACCACCAACAACCACTCAACCTACACCTATATCACCATATCATCAATCTCCAATATCACCACACCAATCACCTATTTCTCCTTACCAACCTTTACCATCATCCCATGAGCACCCTAATGAAATAGAAGGATCAATAAGTGCATCTAAATCATCCAAATCATATTCTGATGAGGAGGATCATCATGAACAAACCCCAGCTATGAAAGAACCTTCTGAGGCTGCTCCTTCAGAGAGCTATGCTGAATCTAACATCAACAGGCCTCATGAAAAGGATGAATTAATTTCTGAGCTGTTACTCAAAATGGAAAAGATAGAAAGAACTTTAAACAGAAGAGCTAGAATCATCAATGACAGAATCCTAGAACTGGATGAGAAAGAAAGTGAATTGAAAGAACTTAAAGAGAAATATGCACTGAAAGAAAAGAACAAGACAAGGAGATTGAGAATTTAAAAGCTGCACTAAAACACTCAAGAGAAGAAGTCAGTGGACATGTAGATACTCTTGAAATACAAGCAATTGCAATGGAAAAACAAGAAAATATCATAGTAGAACAAGCTGATATCATCTCAAAACTTGAAAAGGAAATTGAGAGCCAGAACAAAAAAATATCCGAGCTCGAAATGATGATTAAGATCCAAAGAACTAAAGTGAATGATGATGATGAGAAAGAAGAACAAGAAAGGTTAATGTTGATGACAACCAATCCGTAGATGCGAATGAAGAACACGGAGGTGATGAAGTCAACTGATATTAAAGATCAAAGTCTAGACATGGTAGTGTATTCTAGAAACACTGGTTACTCAGACTATGAAAAAGGTGAATTTGAAGAACTCTTCGGTGCACTGGATAGTTTTGCATCTGAACAATTCGACATTGATGATGACTTCTGGGAATTCATAAACAACCAAAGAACTGAATCAGATCCTATTGTCTTTATTCCCAAATCACTAGTGCCTTTGGAAGAAGAATTGACTCTGCAAATTATCCCTGGTATCTCACTAACTGAAGAACAAGAGGAAGAACTCAAAGAAAAGTTTGAAAAAGAAGGAAAGAAGAAACTGAAACTGAAGAGAAAGAGAATGAGAAAAATAAAATAAAGGATCAAGAGCCAAGTACACCTGAAAAGGTACCTGAACCAAAAGAACAAACTAAAACCTCTAGCCCTCAACTTCCAACTTACTCACGAAAGAGGAAGTACTTAGCTGAAAAAGACAAAGGTAAGAGACCAATAATTGAAGAAGAACCAACAAAGAAACAAAAGATGACCCAAGAAGTCTAGTAGCAATTGCTGAATTTTTGGAAGAACATGAGCAGGCAGAAGCTCAGTTGAAGAAATTGGCTGGTGCAATTGATTTATGTTGGACCAAAAGAACCAATGAGCCAAGATCAGAAAACCTCTAAGTCCCACATGGTATCACAACTACTGCTGAAAGCTTCATCAGCAGTTTGACAAGTGCTGAAGACTTCAACAGCTGAAGATCAAGTGCTGAAGACTTCAACAGCTGAAGAACTAAAGTGCTGAAGTACAACAGCTGAAGAACACAAGTGCTAAAGCTGAAAGACCAAAGTACTGAAGTACAACAGCTGAAGAGTTTACAAGTGCTGAAGATCAACAACTGATGTACAAAGTCTGAAGACAAAGACTGAAGACATCAGCTGATGATATCTACTGAAGTCATCAGCTGATGAAACATCTGAAGTTCAAGTCTGAAGACCAACTACTGAAGTTTTAGTAGTTTGTCACAACAGCTGAAGAGTACTTCTTCAGTAGTTATGATATCAGTAGTTTTATATTTTAGTTTCAGTAGTTTTGTAAAACACTGAAGAGCTTGTTCTTCAGTCGTTATAGTTTCAGTAGTTTTATGTTTTTCAGTAGTTATAACAACTGATAACACTTAGCATTTTTTTGTAAGAAGATGTCAGCTGTTTTGACATCTTCAGTAGTTGTGTTTCAGTTGTAATAAATCTGTTAGATGTCACTATCAAGTGACATCAGCAGACGTCACATCTCTTATATAAGAGGTGTCGACGTAATTGTAATTGTGGCATTCTGTTACCACGAAAGCGAATATTGAATGAAATATATTTGCAGATATTCTCTCTCTATAACCGTCTTTGTTCTTCATTGAATATCGTTTTGTTTTTGTGAATTGACTAATTCATTGTTGAATTCCGCTGCTATACTCGTCAATCAATCAAACATAGATCACTGATCCTAACAAGTGGTATCAGAGCTGGGTAAGCATTGATCGATCTAACAATTGATCATTGAAACTGCTAATTGATTTCCGTGTTTGATTGAATTAGCGTATTTGCAAGAACTGGTTATAGATTATTGAATTTCTGTCGCTTTCGTTCATTTATTTTGAGATCTTCTGGTTCAATTGGTTGTTGCTTTGTGTTCTAAATCTGTTTTAGCTTACTGAATTTGATTGAATCTGAGATGACGACTCCTTCTAATGATCCTCACAATACCGGTTCCTCAACCAAGCCTCCCATGCTGGTTAGGACCGAGTATAACATATGGCAACGAAGAATGCTTCATCACCTGTCTGTTAACAGTTCAGGTTGTTGGACATCTGTGGTACATGGACCACATAAGCCTATGGTGAACAATCCGGAAACCAATCAAATGGTTCCGAAGAAGAAGGAACAATACTCTGATGAAGATCGGAAACTATTTGAGATTGATGCTAAAGCCCATGGAATTCGGCCATGGCACTGCCTAATGAAATCTATTCAGGGCTTATGCATCATGAAACTGCTCATGATCTCTGGAATGCCCTGAAGGAACAATTCGGTGGCACAGATGAGGTCTTAGCAAACAATAGAGAAATCCTTGCCCAACAATATGAGACATTCTCTCATCGAAAGGGTGAGACACTGACTCAACAGTTTGAGCGCTTTTCCTGCTTGATATCTGAGCTGAAAATGGTGAAACAGGAATACACCAATAGCCAGATGAACAACATATTCCTCAGATCACTGCCTGAGAGATGGGACACATACACTATTGTTCTACGCTCCAGTGCAAATCTGGATGGTCTATCTCTCACCCAACTTCATGGGAAACTGCTAACATTTGAAAGAGAGATAGAGCAGAAGAGGAAACTGTCCTCATCAGGAAAGCTCACTGATGACTTTGTACCAGGGAATACTGCCTTGGTTGGTCATGAGTCAGAATATGCTGCATCTGAGAGCAATTATGATCAGCATATAGATTTCTCTTCAAATAGTTCTGATCATGCATTTGTTGCTATTGAGAGTCATTCTGGCAGTAATAGTGACAATTTATGCTTTATCATGGATGATCTGAAAGGAATAGTTGATGATGATCTAGAAGAGATGGATATTCTGAGCCAAATGGCACTGATTAATATCAGATCTCAGAAGTTCTATAAGAGAACTGGCAGGAAATTTCCTGGACTCTCTGGCAAAACTAAAGTTGGTTTTGACAAGAGTAAGTTGAGGTGTCACAAATGCCAAAGGCTAGGACACTTTGCAAGAGAGTGTAGATCAACTGGATCTAACTCCTCTGCACCCTTGTGACTTTTCCTAGTACTAGTCCACAAAACAGGGGGCAACATCCTGTGGTTCTGGTCATTATTCACATCCTAGATCTCCTGCATACTTTGTTCCCCAGGGTCAAATGTCATATCCTTATCCCTGCTATTATGTGCCTCAACCAAATCCTGTTCAAGCTCCATTGCACAACAAACACAAGCATTGCCTGAACCACAGCCTTCCCAATCTCATCAACAAACTCACCTCAACAACACAGCTTCTTCACCCTAGGAGTTGTTGACTGGAGCAGTTTACCAGATGACTTGTTTGGTCATGAACAACTGTTCTCAGGTGCTGGTCAACATGGTGGTGAAAGTCCATTTGGAAATCTAGCTCTTATGGCTTTGGATTCTGCTGATACTTCATCCTCTAATGCCTCTACACCAAAGGTATCACAGGTATCTTCTGAGGCAAAAGCCAATTATGTTCTGACCATGCATAGCAGCATTTGCATCTATTAGAGAAGCAAATGTAGCTTTAATCAACAAGAACATTGAGTTAGAACAAATAATTTCCAAAAACAAAGCTGAATTTGAGTCTGTGCTTAATGATAAAAATGATGAGATTTACAAACTGAAATGCCAAATAACTGATGATAAGGCTAGGGAAGAGATACTTCTAGAGAAGTATAAAGATCTCAAAGAAACCCTTGCAGTTACCCAGGTAGAGTGTGATAGATGGGTACAATCATGCAAAGGTTTTGAAATGCTTCTTAGTAAGCAATCTGCTTCCAATGTGAAGTTTGGCATTGGTTACAATCACACTGCTCCACCTACAGATTTTACTCCAAGAGCAGAGGTAGAATCTGATGGTGAGAGTAATAACCAATCCATCTCATCATGTGATCTACTTTCTGATACAGCATAATCAGAAGTAGAAGTCAGCATCAAGCCCTCTCTGAACCTATCAGCTGATGTTGATGGTTCAAATGCTGACACTCACATGATCAATGAGTTGATCAACTCAGGAGTTAATTCTGAAAGTCCTGAAAGGACTAGAGAGCAGGATTTAACACCTGAAGTTCAAAATCCAACTGCTGTCAGTACTGAAAAGAAGAAAACTGTCAGTAGAAAGAGTTTGAAGGCTACTAAAGAGGAAGTCAAGAAAGCAAACAATGCTTCCAAAGCATTGAAGAGCAGTCTCCAGTTGCTTCACCCTCTCTAGTTGATGATCAACCTAAGATGAAGAAGAAACCATGTGAAGTATGTGGTTTGTTCAATCATCTTACGGATGATTGCTGGTACAAAAGAGGTTCCAAACTCAAACAAAAAGAAGAATTAAAGAGAAAATGGTAAAAATAAAAAATGAGTTTGAGACCACATTTGTATCAGCAACATCAAATCTTGTAACCCTTAAGTCCTCAAAGAAATCCAAAAAGGAAGGGGTTAAACAGGTGACAGCTGAGAGTGCTCAGAAGAAGAAGGTGCAACATAGGAACTTATCAAACTCCACTGGCAATGTGTCTGATGAGCTGAAAGCTTATCACAAAATCAGACACAGCTGGTTATGATGGTTCAACATCTATTGGGTAGAGTTAACCAACTAGATGCTCCTATGTTGAAACCACAGAAAAGGAGATCCAAGCAAAGGATTCCTCTTCTTCACCATCTTCTTCCTCTCAGGCTGTTGTTCAAATAAACCTGTTAGTTTACCATCTATGATGAGACCAGGCCCAAAACCAAAAAGGTTTGGGTCTCTAAAACTAACTGATTGTTTATTTTTGCAGGGTTCTCCAACATGCCAAAGTAGCATCTGGTATGTAGACAGTGGGGGATCTATGCACATGACTGGGAATAGTTCTCTTCTTCATGACTACTCTCAAGGAAAGAAGGGATTTGTTTCTTTTGGCAATGATGCTAGGGGTTACATCATTGGTAATGGCTTTGTCTCCAATGGAGAAATCAAATTTGATGATGTTAATCATGTGGAAAATCTCAAGTACAATCTCTTGAGTGTCAGTCAAATGTGTGATAAGGCCATGTTGCTCTTTTCACCAGTCAGAACTGTAGGATTCTGTCATCCAAAGTTTTGCATTTGATTGACAAGGTGTTGGATGATCACACTCTCCTGAGAGCCAACACGACAGGAAGAGTGTATGCCTTAGATCTTTCCAAGAAAATAGATCTCAAAGGCAATCCTTGCCTATTTTCCAAAGCCTCTTCTCAAGAATCTAAATGTGGCACAGAAGGCTGGGTCATGTTAATTTCAAAAACATGAATCAGCTTACCCAATAGTTTAGTCAGAGGCTTACCAATAAAGGAGTTCCACTGTGATGAAACCTGCACTGCTTGTTTAAAAGGAAAACAACACAAAGTCTCATTCCCTCCTATTGAAGAGCCTAAGTCCACTGCCTGCTTGCAATTACTGCATATGGATCTATTTGGTCCTGTGGAGTGAAAGCATGGCAAAGAAGAAATACTGTCTGGTAATTGTGGATGATTACTCCAGATTTGTATGGACTTTCTTTCTACATTCAAAGGATGAGGTTGCTCAGAAGGTTATTAACTTTGTGTGTATATTGAGAAGCAGTATTCCCTTCCAGTCAAGTGTATCGGAGTGATAATGGAACTGAATTCAGGAATCATACACTTGATGACTTCTATCTCTCAAAGGGAATCAAAAGGCAGTTTAGCATCCCAAGGACTCCAGAACAAAATGGAGTAGTGGAGAGAAAGAACAGGACCCTCATTGAAGCTGCAAGGTCCATGCTGGCTGATTCTGGTTTGCCACTGACCTTTTGGGCTGAAGCTGTCAACACAGCTTGCTATGTGCAAAATAGAGTTTAGTAAATCAGAGGTTGATGAAGACTCCATATGAAGTTCTCCATCATTTGGCTCCTCTAATTTCATTTTTCAAAGCATTTGGGTGTCCCTGTTTATTCTCAACACAAAGGATCAACTCCATAAATTTGATCCTAAGGTGGATGCTGGGTATTTTGTGGATATTCATCTACTTGCAAGGCATACAGAGTCTTCAACTGCAGAACAAAGATAGTTGAAGAGACTTTGCATGTGAAGTTTATGAATCTCCTTTGGACAAGATTCCACAAAACCCTGTGGAGTTGTTTGATTTGGACATACTGCAATACGTGCCTTCAACCTCCAGCTGTTGCAGATCTGTGGCTAAATCATCTTCTGCAGCATGTCTTCCACCTGGTGGTATTGATGATGATGATGATAATATCAATACTCACCTATTCAAGTTTAGTGACCAACTGCCTGTGTCTGCTACACTTGATGTTCCTGTAGCTTCAACAGTTCCATCCACAACAAATGCTGATGAGATCTCTGTTTCCTCTACATCTTTTGAGTTACCATCAATTCTTGGTTTCAAGAGTCTACATCAACATCTGCTGCTGCTGAAGGTTCTACAAACACTTGCACAGATCTCATTGTTTATCAAGAACTGAAGAATCACCCCATGTCTCAGTATTGGTGATATCAATGCTGGTGTTTCAACCAGAAGTCATTGTCTAACTTCTGCTTCTATGCTCTCTTCATCAGTCAGCTAGAGCCAAAGAACTATCATGTTGCTTTGAGAGACAATGGATGGGTTGAAGCTATGCAGCTTGAGCTACTTCAGTTCAAGAAACAGCAAGTGTGGGAACTTGTTCCTCTTCCCCCAGGTAAGTGTGCAATAGGCACTAAATGGGTGTTTAGGAATAAAACTGATGAAAATGGGCTTATTGTTAAGAACAAGGCTAGACTGGTTGTACAGGGGTTTTCACAAGAAGAAGGTATTGACTATGATGAAACCTTTGCCCCTGTAGCCAGACTAGAGGCAATCAGATTGTTCTTAGCCTATGCTGCATTCCACAATCTTAAAGTTTTCAAATGGATGTCAAAAGTGCATTTTTATATGGTAAAACAAAGGAAGAAGTTTATGTGTGTCAACCACCAGGCTTTGAGGATAATAAACATCCTGAATGGGTGTACAAACTTGATAAGGCTCTTTATGGGTTGAAACAAGCTCCTAGAGCCTGGTATGAGACACTCTCTACTTTTCTTCTTAAGAATAATTTCACTAGAGGCTCCATTGATAAACTTTGTTTATTAAGAAGGTGGATCAACATAAGCTACTTGTTCATATTTATGTTGATGATATTATTTTTGCATCCTCTGATCCCCAGTTGTGTGATGATTTACAACATTAATGAAAAAGAGGTTTGAAATGAGTGCAATGGGAGAATTACAGTTCTTTCTAGGCTTGCAAAAAACAAAAGGCTGATGCAACCTTTATTCATCAGTCAAAATATACAAAAGATCTTTGAATAAGTTTGATTTACAAAACTGTAAGCCCTGTTCTACTCCCATGTGCAACACCACACAACTGGATGCTGATCAGAAAGGTAAAGCTGTTGATGAAACGCTTTACAGATGTATGATTGGGTCCTTGATGTATCTAACAGCTTCTAGACCAGATATTATGTTTGCTACATGTGTTGTGCTAGATTTCAGGCTGCCTAAAGAGTCTCATTTGATTGCAGTCAAGAGAATCTTTAGATATTTGCAAGGTACACAATCTCTGGGTTTATGGTATTCCACTGGACACTCTTGCAAATTAGTTGCTTTTTCAGATAGTGACTATGCAGGGTGCAAGTAACTAGAAAGTCAACTTCTGGTGGTTGTCAATTCCTAGGCAACTGTTTGATTTCTTGGCAGAGTAAGAAACAAACATCTGTGCTACATCAACTGCTGAGGCCGAGTACATTGCTGCTGCAAGTTGTACTTCTCAGGTACTCTGGCTTCAGAACCAACTCTGGATTATGGCATTACAGAGACTAAGACTCCATTGTTAATGGATAGTGCTTCAGCTCTGTGTATTGTCAAAAATCCAGTCCAGCACTCTAGGACCAAACATATAGAGATCAGACATCATTTTATTCGGGATTGCTTTGAAAAAGGTCTGATTGATCCTAAATTTGTGCCTAGTGCTGATGAGCTTGCAGATATTTTTACTAAGCCTTTGGATAGTTCTACTTTCCAAACCTTGTGTTAAGGCTTGGTATGCTGCAGCTAGAATAAGTGACAACTACTGATGATTTCAGTAGTAATTACTGGTGATCATTGGTACCCATGTCACACATAAGTACTGATGAGTCCTTCCCCTTCAGTAGTTTTATAACTACTGACGGCTAAATGCCTCACAAGTACTGAAGTACTTTATCTGTTCCAAACTACTGATGTAGTTACACTACTGATGTAGTTAAACTACTGAAATCAGTATAAACGATAAGTACTGATCCTATGAAACACCTGAAAATCAGATGCAAAGTCTGATGAGTAAGTGTTGAGGACAGCATGAAACAGCTGAAAGGCTATGAATTGACGAAAACTACTGAAGAGAACTTTCTCTTCATTTGTTTCAACAACTGCTGTTTCATTCTAAACAACTGAGCAAAACCATGTCTTCAGTAGTTTTATAACTACTGATGACTAATACCAAGTCTTCAGTGTTTACAACAACTGATGACAAAACCACTGTCTTCGGTAGTTTCACAACTACTGATGACAAACACCAAGTCCTCCGTTGTTTCATCATCTGAAGTCAAAACCACGGTCTTCAGTAGTTTTCTACCTCTGACCTAACACCACGACTTCAGCTGTTTCAACGTCTGAAAGGTTAATACCATGTCAACAGTCGTTTAAAACTACTGATGACTAACACCAAATCCTTCAGTCGTTTTCTAACCCGTACCCTATAAATATCCCTGACCTAATCCTTCAAAGCTTCATCTTCTTCAAACCTAACGTTCCTCTCCAAAACTTCTCTCTTCTCATGGCGTCCATGCAAATTAAACCGCGACACAACTGTGTAGCCTACCTTACTAAATCGCCTGTCTGGGCTAAGTTCGATACTGCTATCGATCTTATGGTTCAGTCAAAATACGAAACGACATTTCTTCTCAATCCCATACTACATGCCGAATCCCTCCAACAGTTTTGGATGAACGTCACCATTATCACCGGGGAGAACAACACACCATCTCTCCAATCGGTCGTCAACAACAAGAAGTGGTCATCCTCCCGCAATAATCCGCCAAATTCTACATCTGGATGATGCCATTTCTCCTGCTGGATATCCCAAGGGCACTACTGATCTATCCTTTGCCCAACATGGATATCAGGGCAATCTTAGTGCCTCCACTATCATGAAGAAACACTTCCATGATGCTGACGTCTAATTTTTCACATGGTGAATGTATGTTTGGCTCCTAAGACTTCGTCTTGGGATCAAATGTGGACAAAGTGGCAGCAGGTAATGTATTCTATTCTTGAGCAACAGCCGTTAAATTTTTTAGAAATAATATTTTCGGAGCTCAAGGATATGGCTCAAAAACTAACTGCTAACGTTGGATATTATATCCACGGTTCATAATGGCCATCATTACAAACTAGCTTCACGCTGAGGGACTTGTTGGCCTGGGAGTCCCTGCTACGGCTGTTCTGCCAGAAGTATACTCCCGGCACAACTCTGACCATACACTCAAATTGGCTGCCAAGCTGCGCAAACCCACGCAGCTGGAACCCACAGCCACCACCTCCAAATCAAAAGTCCCCACCAAACCCACCAAAAAGAAACCCAAAACGGATACTTAGGGAATGAGTCCCCTGAGGATGCCCCGCAACACAAACGCAGGAGATATCCACTGGTCAAAACCCCCTAGTGGATATAAGGACTCTTCCAACCATAGCCGCTCAGGATTCCTCTCAACAGGAGCCTGCAGCAACCACACAAGGGGTACCCACACATCTGGGATCTTCCTCACTTGAGGGGATTGCCATTGAAGAGCACCATCCTCCCCAGGTGCACACTGCTTCTATCCCTCATCCCATGCAACCGCCCCTCACAGCCCAACATTGATCGTTGCACAAGTGCTGACTCAATTGCACTCCTCACCCCCTCCCCAGATACCATTCCTATTGGGAACACCTCTACAATTGAGGGGGAGGAACAAAGTGCAATTGAGAACCCACAGCACAGGGGTTTACCACTTCTATCTCTTGGTGTAGATAGGGAGATTAGAATATCTAGTGAGGCTGCCACCTCTTCTGAATCAGCACATGATCAGATTGAGGCTGGTAACATTGCTAAGACCTCACAGAGGTAACAATGATGATGGACATTGTCCTGAGGCTGGAAGTCCCCAGTACCACGACAAAGGGTCACATGCAACAACTGGTCTACACCCAGTGCATGTACATCCTGCTCCAAGCAGGAGGTCAGGTGATTCAGCTTCGGCTGATGATGACCTGGGCTTTTTCTACGATGTTCTTGCCCAGAACACAATCCTTGAGGAGGAAGTCAGTAGGCTGCAAAACCTACTTGACCAACTCTCACAAGGAGAAAGACCATCTGCCTCCACCAACCCACAGATGGCACCTTCAGTTGAAGGTTCCCCAAACACTGAGCCACTTCAAACTCAACCACTGCCTCTGCTTCTGGCACTATTTCTCAGGAACAGAACCCTCCTGAGCAAATAGTTGTTGTCCTTCAAAATTCCCTCCCTCTCATCACACCCATAATCACTGATATTGTGACTAAAGCCATTGATGAGAGGCTTTCCTCAACTTTACAACCCTTGATTGATGCTGTTGTGCAAAAGACACTTTCTGCGGTACAAACCCCTACCACCAATGCATCCAAAAAGGGGGAGAGTACTGCAGTGAAAGAAAAGAAGAGGAAAAGAACAGAGGATGAGAAGGCCCAAGAGCAAGCCCAAGAGGTGGAGAAAGAAAAGCAACAACTGATCACTTATAAACGAAAGAAAAGTGTTGATGATCAACCTACTGCTGAAGAAAAATCCTTGGAAGAGCTGGTAAAAGATGCTGATGATACACACAGCCGATCCATGGATAAAATCATTGAGCAACTCTTCAGGCAAGGTTTTGATACAGCCACATTGGATAGTGAGATCAGGAGGTTGGAAGTGCAAGAGATTCAAACCCGATGGGCTGGGTATGATGCACTTGAAAAGGAGAGATTGGAGATCATGATCCGTTTTATTGCCAAATACTTAGGAAGATCTTTGATGGAGATTCGCGCGTGGACCAAAGACAGTATTCTGGCTATAGCCACCAGAATCTGTCTGTCTGAGCAATTCCACAAGGGGATTATCATTGAAGCCCTTGATGAGGCTGGTGGGAAAATGTTTGAAATGGCAAAACTTACAAAGGCTAAACTCACAACAAGATGCTGGAACAACCTTCCCTTCCACCCACTCAAACACAGCCTACCCCTCAAATCTCCAAACCAATCTCAAAGCCCAAATCCAACAACCACAATCACAACCCACAAACTAACTCCCTCACCATCTAAACCAACAGCCGATGATGCACCTAAGAAGAAGAAAGAAGAGTGCTGAGGCTAGAAGAAGAAAAAAAGGATGATGTGGAAGAAGATAGGATGCCTCTGTCTGCATTCCTAACACTGGCGAAAGCCAAACCTATGCCCATCACTCCCACCTCACAGATGGATGTTGTGAGAGTAAAAATTGAAGAAGAGGAGCAGCAAAAGCTTCATGATGATGAAATGCTGAAAAGCATTGACAAAACCTATGCTGCCTCCTCATCATTATTAGCATGAAGAAAGAAGCTCTGAGATTGTACACTCTCTCCGCAACACATTTCAATATCTAAAGAAAAGGTGAGAGTATGGCCTGATCCGAAGGTGGCTCACAGGATTGTAAAGAAAGACATTCCTTCGAGATACAAGGGTCAAGTCAAGAGGATCGTAGATGAAGAGATCACTGTGGCCGTTGTAGTATCACCCTGGGAGATTGTCGAAGATTTCAAGAAGGCCTACGAGACTAAACAACCACCCCAAAAATGCTAGAGAACCGAATTATCAAAAAGGGGTTAGTCTACAAGAGGCTTGAGAACTTCAAACAGAATGAGCTAAGTCTGCTACTCGAAGGGAATCATCCTGATGAGTTTGCATATAGACAAATTACAACTGTTGAGCTCAAAAACGGCAAACAGGCCAAGTACATCTCAGAGCTGTATGGGCGAGAAGGATTATTTGATGGTGAAGCCGAGAACCTGACCATGGAAGAACAAATCATGTTTCTTAGAGCCTACACCAGAGAATCCTACAGGCTCATACACTGGAAGTAGATCTCATGGATGGGATAACAACTCTGTGTCCAGTTCCCCAAAACAGAGTTCCCATTCATATCTTGCCAAACAAATATCAGAGACTTCTTCCCAGGCCGGAGCTTATATGGGTCATCTTCTCTACTGATCAAGAAGGAAAAGACCAACCTTTTGCCAACAATAAGTGGGATA
This sequence comes from Flaveria trinervia, assembly GCA_025506515.1. Lineage (NCBI taxonomy): Eukaryota > Viridiplantae > Streptophyta > Magnoliopsida > Asterales > Asteraceae > Flaveria > Flaveria trinervia. Next base: position 31,213 of record JACCIX010000936.1, on the reverse strand, counting down.
ATAAATAAATTAGAGGTTTTGGCTGCATTGTTCAGGGGGAGTTTGTTGGACCAAAAGAACCAATGAGCCAAGATCAGAAAACTTCTAAGTCCCACATGGTATCACAACTACTGCTGAAAGCTTCATCAGCAGTTTGACAAGTGCTGAAGACTTCAACAGCTGAAGATCAAGTGCTGAAGACTTCAACAGCTGAAGAACTAAAGTGATGAAGTACAACAGCTGAAGACACAGTGCTGAAGCTGAAAGAACAAAGTACTGAAGTCAACCTGAAGAGTTTACAAGTGCTGAAGATCAACAACTGATGTACGAAGTCTGAAGACAAAGACTGAAGACATCAGCTGATGATATCTACTGAAGTCATCAGCTGATGAAACATCTGAAGTTCAAGTCTGAAGACCAACTACTGAAGTTTCAGTAGTTTGTCACAACAGCTGAAGAGTACTTCTTCAGTAGTTGTGATATCAGTAGTTTTATATTTTTAGTTTCAGTAGTTTTGTAAAACGACTGAAGAGCTTGTTCTTCAGTCGTTATAGTTTCAGTAGTTTTATGTTTTTCAGTAGTTATAACAACTGATAACACTTAGCATGTTTTTGTAAGAAGATGTCAGCTGTTTTGACATCTTCAGTAGTTGTATTTCAGTTGTAATAAATCTGTTAGATGTCACTATCAAGTGACATCAGCAGACGTCACATCTCTTATATAAGAGGTGTCGACCTAATTGTAATTGTGACATTCTGTTACCACGAAAGCGAATATTGAATGAAATATATTTGTAGATAGTCTCTCTCTATAACCGTCTTTGTTCTTCATTGAATATCATTTTGTTCTTGTGAATCGACTAATTCATTGTTTGAATTCCGCTGCTATACTCAACAATCAATCAAACATAGATCACTTATCCTAACAATTTAGAAGAAGGTGAAACTGCTGGTGGATATGAAGTTGAAAAGGATGTTCTCATGGACAGTCCTATTAAAGCAGAATAGGCAGTGGAAGACATGGTAACCAAAGCACAAACTCATGACTTGATGATTAAAGCCATGTTTCCGATCAATCAAGGCTATGATCCTGATGAAGTGTTTGGAATGACTTATGAGAGAATGAAAGAGGAAAAAGAGAAATTAAAATTATTGCTTGATCCAACAATAGACATTGAATATGAGAAAACAATGACAAAGGATACTCCCAAGCATAAAGAGTCATCTTTGAAGAAATCAACAAGGTATGAAATACCATTGCCAAGAAGGGGTCCCCTACACAAACTGTCTCAAATGAAGAAATCATCCTCATCCCATGAATTGTTATTTCCTGATCTTATAATATGTCTGATAAGGAAATGAAGGAATATCTCTCAAGTCAAGGATTCACAAGAAGAAGTATTGCTAACATGAAGACAAATTCTTTAAGAGCTGCAACTCTTCAATTGATCAATGAAAAGAAAGAAAAACTCAAGAAATTGGAAGAATAATTGACAAGGACCAAACCAAGAAGCAGAGTGTCAGCTGAAGACATGTTGTTGAACCAAAAACACCAAGAACTACTTGCCCCAATGCTCTACAAATACCCTGAATGGTTTGCAGAACCATCTCAGTTGAAGCTGCAAGAAGGACTGACTACTGCAGAACTGATCAGAGGGGTGTCTACTCCAAAGGGTAAGGTAGATCAAAAGATAATAGCCTGGAAGTATGACAACACATGGAATATGTTCATGGTAAAGAGAATCTCAAGGCTAGTACAATTCTTTACAGAGTACTCAACTCTTGTAAATGCCCTTGAGATTCATGATTTGAAGGAGCTAGCTCAACTTGAACTGATCAATCATGCAGCTATGTTCAGGGGATATGAACTTGAGAACATACTTAATGTTCAAAAGAACTAACAACTTCAATTCATTAAAGACAATTTGCTTGAGAAAAGATAAAACTTTTGTCACTCCCCTGGATAAGAAGAAAAAGATGCAAGCAGAAGAAATTGTATTCCCTGAGTTGAAGGTAAAGCCACCGAATCATTAAAGAGGAAAGTAGTATCTCGTACTCATTCCTCCACTCCCATCTCAAACGTGTACTATGATGAGAAAACCTATGATTGAAAGGAAGTGGGGAAGGAATGAAGAAGCTGACATAAGACTATTCAGTGGATATGAAGTAAGATTACTTGATGAATCATACATCCACTACATTTATACCAGGCACTTCAGGGAATTAAACAACAAATTAGGTGAACAAGACATGCACTTCTTTCTGAAATGCATCAAGTTGTTAAAACTGGCCTATGATCGAATAAATACTAAAAGAGACAAAAGAAAGAAGAAGAAAACACCACTATAATTGGAAATATTGTTAAACTTGAAGTGGATGTTGGGGGAGTTTATTGATTTATAGAGATGGTCTTTCTACAATCTCCATCTGGGAACCTATTTCACTGAAAAAGTTACCAATGAAAGCCATCTACAACATGAGCAGAATGAAGATACATGTGCTAAGTAAAGATAGGATGTCAGAAGCAACTGATTTTGTAAACATGATCAAGGCTATCCTGGATCCTACTAAAGCTGCATTCATACTACCTCCTGAAGACCCAGCTTAATCATCACAACATCAATCACCTCCTAAACATTGAGGAAAACTAGGCTGTATAATCCTTAGGGGGAGTATTGTTGCACCCTAAAAGGATCATACATGCCAACTCAATGGGTGAATTGATGATTGCTCTGATGGAATCCTACAAGTCGAAGAACCAATGCAGATGAAGATCTGCAAGGAAAATAACAAGTGTTATCTTCCGCATTTGTTAATGCAGAAGACATAACTCTGATGCGGACAAGTGTTTACTCTTACGCATTGACTAATGCGGAAGACATAATACTAATGAGGAAGAATAAAAGAAGATGCGGACAAGACTTTGCTCATATGCATTGACAAATGCGGATGATCGACCAAATGCGCACAAGTATTTGTTCATCCGCATTAACCAATGCGGATGACCAACTTACTAATGTTGATGATCAAGTAGAAATGCTGATCAAGATTAACTCATCCACGTTTGTCATTGCAGATGAACAAGCAGAGATACAGATCAAGACTTAGACTAGTTTCTGATACAATAGTCAGGGGCAGTGTAGTCATTTTGTAAAGGCATCTTGTCTGCCTATAAATAGAATAGTTAACCTCGTACTGATGGACGGCTGATAGATAGAGAATTTTTGTTGTAATTATCCTCTGTAACTTATCAACTTTCATATATCAATAAAAACAAAATTTATGAGTAATTTTCTTGCTTTGAATGTTCTTTGATTGTTGTTTCTGCCACTCAATCATTGACTTGATTATCATATTCGATTTTCAGTAAGAATTTCACTCTTACTCAAACCCAGTCAGTGGAGATATAATCTCATTATCAGAACTACTCTCAGTATTGGGTTTCACTGTCTTGACATATTTCTTTTTGCCTTGTAAAACAGATGGTATGAATTTTGTAAAAGGTACAATTGCTTTTACAGGGCTTGATGGTTTCATGACACTCACTGTCTTGTCTGAACACTCTTTGATTTTGATTGGGTGACCTAACTTGATTTTATCCTCATTGGTTTCAATATAAACATCAGGTTTGTTTTGTGGATTTGCCACCTGTTTCACTACAGATTTAGGTTCCATCATTTTAGGTTCAATTGCTTCAGAGAGTGAGACAGATTCAGGCATGACAGTGTAGTTGTCATTGTATGGTGGAGGACATGAATTATACCAAATCCCTGTCATGTCCTTTGGATTCTTTTGGGAATCAAGCATCTCTTGCAGCTTGACTGAAGACATTTGAAACTTTTCAAATTTCACTTCAGTCATAGATTGTTGAGCTTTAGATTGAGCTAACTTTTCAGTAAGTAGCTCATTCTCAGCTGTAAGAGTATACTTCTCACCATGCAGTTTTTCTGTATCAGAGATGAGAGACTTAATTTTGATTTCAAAGTTTTTTATTTCTCTCTTCATCATCTTTGATTTCACCTTTTCTTCTTTGATTTTATCAGCCAGTTTGTGATTATGCTCTCTATACCCTTGCAATTCATTAATGCATTTTTCACTGCAAAGGATAGATTTTACCTCAGTAGGCATTGGAGATTGTCCATCATTGATGTGAGACATAAGAGCATGATTTTGAAATTGAGGCTTGACTTCCTCTACATACACACTCCAGTCACATACTCCATCTTGCTTTATTACAAGAGTACTGGCTGAAGACTGACTGCTTCCATGAGCTTGACTTGTCAGTTGGGGTGGATTCTGATATGATTGGTGTTGATGATACTGCTGCTATTGATTGTTGGAGTGGAAGCTTGAGTTAGGCTGTGAGGATGATTGGCCTGGAGAGTTCCTTTGATAGTTGTTTCTCTTGGGGGCATTGCACTCTCTTGAGAAATGGCCAGCCTTGCAACAGTTAAAGCATTTCACCTTGGATTTATCATATCCAAGTTTTGTATTATCATTCAAGCTCAACTTTCTTCTTTTTTTGAAGAATTTCTTAGCTCTCATTGCAATCATGGCCATTTGCCATTGTAGATCCATTTCTTCCACATCATCTGGATCCATTTCCTCTAGATCTTCTTGAATGAGATGAGCAGAAGTGAGTCTTCCTCCCAAGTAGGCTTCAAAGCTTGCAACAAAAGCATTGTAAGTTGCCTTTTGTTCTTTTGATCTTGAGTCTTTAGGATTGGTTTGAGGAACATATTGACTCTAGGAGTTTGAGAAGCAATAGTGACTCTAGGAGGTTGATGAGGTTGAAGGATGATTGATTGGTGGAGTTGCAATGAACCCAGTATTGTTCATTTGATCTCTAGATGAGATAAAATCATCCTCCTCAGTGAAGAATGCATTTTCCACAGAATGAGATTCTGATGGAAATTTGTTAGCCTCAGTTACTCTAGGTCCACCAAGAATTCTGCTTCTTTCATCAAGTTCTAAAGCTTCAATTTTGGCTATCATGATGTCTAGAGTAGTACTCTCAAGATCAAGAGAATTTTTTAGCATGGTTACATTCTGTTTCCAGCTTTCAGGGAGACTGTGAAGCATCTTTTTGTTTAATTCTTTAATTTTGTAAGTGACTCCCATGATTTCCAAGTCATTTACTAACTGTACAAATCTGTGCAGTTGCTTAGAGATTGATTCTCCCTTGGTGTGGTGAAATGTTTCATACTGATTAACTAGCTTGTCTTTCTTGATTTCAGCCACTTCACTGCTTCCTTCACAAATGATTTTGAGTGCATCCCACACAGCTTTTGTAGTTCCTACCTTCTCTAGTCTTTTCAGCACATCCATCTTGAGTGCTTAAGTCAGAATTAAGTAGGCTTTAAGGTCTATCTTGATTTTCTTGTAGTCTTCTTCATCTAAGGTCAGATCTTCAATGGGTATTCTCGCAGTTCTGTATATTGCAGCTTGATCTGCAGACAGAGTAACAGGGATGTGTGGCCCCTTGCATATTGATATCCAGAAATCAGGATCTACACCTATGATGTAATTCCTAAACATGATTTTCCACTGTTTAAACTTAGATTTATGTTTAAGCATTGGAGGTTTAGGTGTATGACCAAGTTCTGAGTAGCTGTTATAATCCATTTTAACTATGTGTTTAACTTGTATAATATAGGTTTAGATGATTTTAGGATTGATTAGCCCAACTTAGTCCAAACAGTTCCAACGGAATTCAGAAACAGATCTGTGATGATACTGAGTTTCTTGAGTTTCTTGGTGTTGTGAGTATTTTGATGAGTATGTGTTGAAAATAGTAACTTTTGTTGTTTACTAAGTAGAGAATATGATATACTCAACTAGTAACTCGATTACCAGATCAATCAAATTCTATTCAGTTCTTTCGCAGATCTGAAAAAGAATCGAGAGCCAAAGCTCTGATACCAATTGATTGGGGTTGAGTAAGAGTGATATTCTTACTGTGAATCGAATATGGTAACCAAGTCAATGATTGAGTGGTAGAAATAAAAAATCAAAGAACATTCAATGCAAGAAAAATACTCATAAATGCTTTTGTATTGATATATGAAAGTTGATAAATTACAGAGAATAATTACAACAAAATTCTCTATCTATCAGCCGTCACCTCATGTACTAGGTATCTATTCTATTTATAGACAGACAAGATGCCTTTTACAAAATGACTAAACTACCCCTGACCTATTACATTAGAACTAGTCTAAGTCTTCTTCCATATCTTTGCTTGTTCATCGGCATTGACAAATGAGGATGAGTTAACTTGATCAACATTTCTTCACTTGATCAACCGCATTAGTATGTTGGTCATCCACATTGGTTAATGCGGATGAACAAATACTTATGCGCATTTGTTCGGTCATCCGCATTTGTCAATGCAGATGAGCAAGGTCTTGTCCATATTTACTTTGTCTTCCGCATTACTCAATGCGGAAGAGTAAGTACTTGTCCACATCCATTCTTGGTCTTCCGCATTTGTCAATGCGGAAGAACAAATACTTGTCTGTATTTGTTTTATGCCTTTCGCATTGACAAATGCGCGAGACAATACTTTATTCTTCTTAGCAGATTCTTCATCCGCATTTCATCTTGGACTTAAGGGATTTCAGCAGAACAATCACATTGAGTTGGCATGTATGATCCTTTTATGGGTCCAACAAGAATGCTTCGGTAGCTGGGACTCCACTTGCTACAAACCATGACGTAGCACCCGCTAAAAATGGTGATCTGGTGGACGCCACCATGTACCGAGGAATGATCGGATCCCTCATGTACCTAACTACCTCAAGACCTGATATCATGTACGCGACGTGTCTATGCTCTAGATACCAGGCGAAACCGAAAGTCACCATCTCATTGGAGTCAAAAACATATCTTGTTATCTAAAGGGTACACCAATACTTGGGTTGTGGTATCCTCATGACGATGACTTTGAGCTTACAACATATAGCGATTCGATTACGGCGGCTGTAAAATGAACTACTAGTCAACTTCAGTAGGATGCCAATTCTTTGGGAGAAGATTAGTCACGTGGTAGTGTAAAAAGCAGACATCGTTTGCTCTGTCAACTTGTGAAGCTGAATATGTTGCTGCTGCAAGCTGCTGTTCACAAATCATCTGGATTCAACAGCAAATGCGGGACTACGGTTTGAAATTCTCTAACACTCCTATATTTGTTGATAATTCTCCTGCTATAGCCGTAACTAAAAATCTGGTCCAACATCCTAAGACCAAACACATCATAATTAAATATCACTTTATACGTGATTATTTTGAAAAAAATTTAATCGATGTTGTTAAAATTAATATGGATTTTCAACGCGCTGACCTACATAAAAGCTTTTGATAAACCAAGATTTTTATATCTGCTAGAGGTCAACAGGGTGAAAAAGAAAAGTGAAGTGATTGCAGACGATGAATGTACATAGTCCGCGAGTAGACTTATTTTCTGTTTTATTTTATTTTATTTCTTCGCCTATTAAAATTCTAAACACAAAAATATTTTTGGTATTAGAATTATATGGGGAGAATAGGTTAAATTAGTATTAAATTAGTTATTCTAATTTCAGTACTTAAAAAAAACGAGGGAGGAGGACTGTCTAGCTAATAGAAATGAGATCGTATTTGGGATACTGATTCAGTATTTATGGAAAATGATAGTATACAGGAACAAAGAGTTTGGGTCTTTAAAAGAATGTAATTGATTAAGATGCAAAATTCGAAGTATAAGTCTGAGAAATCTAAGTAACATAAAAGGAAAAATGATAGTAAAACTAGTTGTTACTAAGGTAACATGGAGAAACTAGACCTAGAGGTTGCTAGACCACTACATGATGTGTCGGTAGATTCAAACAATAGATGATTAGACCTAATTGGTGATTTAAAGCTCAAACTAAGTTGTTCAATAAGCTATGGGTTATCATCTTATCCCTGGTTAACACAATCAATGGAGTTCCAATAAGGGGTGACGAGCAAAATAAAAGCCACAAATGTGTGCGGATGACCATAAAAATGAGCAAAGCACATGAAAAATGCAAATAACAATCAAGTTAATAACCTATGTTGTTGGTGCAATCTGTGCAAAAAGATAAATTGCTCAAACAAGAAGATAGGTTGTGTGCCTCTCTACTATGCGGTGGCACTGACCTGAGGATAAGCATAACCTAAATGTTCTAGAATTCATTGTTGTTTGCACCTCTCTGCTGTGTTGTGGCACTAACCTGAGGCTTAGTATCTCTTTGAAAGCTCTAGAATAGTTTCTTCTTGTATAATACCCGTAGACCGCTAAAAAATCTCTTGAGGAATGCTGATTACCATATAAGTGTGGGAACCACAAATGCTTGTTGAAATAATTAACCAAACATATCACCAATCTGTGTCAAAAGTCTATGTATGGATTTAAGTGGACAAGTATACTGACAATCATCGTGGCTGCAATTCTTGAAAGTCCAATTCATTTATGTGTCTTACAGCTCTAGTATGATTTCCCAAACTTGCTAATGAATCTCGATGAAAACAAGAATCTAGCATCAAAAGGCTTTGTTAAAATGTCCCAATGATTTGATAAACCTGTATGATTCCATAATGAATCGTTCCGGTTATGATCAAAGTACTTGACACTATACTCTCCAGGAAGAAAAATCTGGTAGATACTTATCTTAAGATTTCAACCTCACACAAAATACAAAAATATGTTTTTAGCTTTGTTTTATGTCTAATTGTTTAACTTAGTAAATTTCAGTTAATTTAGTACGTAAATGTCAGACTACGCATCGGAAGTCAATATGGGATTCACTCACTAAAAAGGTCATGTCTGAGGTGACCAATGGAGTTTTCATATCTAAAAGGATCACGTCTGAGGTGACCAACAGTTTTCTAATTTAAAATGGTCATCTCTACGATGATCAATGGTCAAAATGTCTTATCAAGAAGTAAAAGAGCTAAGTGTATGAATGTTCATAAGGTCAAACTCATAAGTATGAGCCATTCGCACGACTGGATCATGAGTATGGACCAGTCGTACGATTGGACCACACGTATGAGCCCAATCGCACAACTAACCCACACGTATGGACCAGACATGCGATTGGACCATTAGCATGGGTCAATCCATACGATTGGATCATCAGAATGATCCAATCGCATGAATGGAGGTGACCGAATAAGTCAATCGCACGACTAAAACCTAGTCGCGCAACTGAAGGTGACCGCTAGAGCCAATCACACGACTAAGCTCCAATAGCACGAATGAAGAGTGTGAATGGATCTAGTCGCCCGATTGAAGCCAGACTCAGTATAAATAGGGCTAACGTCAATCGCATATTTTCATCACCCCTCAATCGCCCTAAAATCACCTGAAAGTAGCGACTCTCTGCTGAAAGTTGAATAAACCGATTTCTCTTCACCACTTGACGAGTTGTTACATCATCTGCAGGTAATTAACAACCCAAATCGCATGAAATGCGTGGCGAAAATAAACCCTAATAAGCCCTAAGTGTTTAAAATCAAGAAATGAGTGATAACCAACAAACATATCGTATAAACATGAAAATTGGTTAAAAGTAAAGACATACTGCAACAATTAGGGTTCCTGCAAGTCTAAAGAACCTAACCACAACGTTTAGCTTCTAGTTTTTACCTAGATTCAGGATTAAAGTGTTGAACAGAGACGTATATGACTGGTCACTCCGAATGAACTTCAATCGCACGATTGAATTTGGAGAATGACACGATTGGCCGAATGAACTAGGCGTATGAGCACAATTGCCCGATTGAACTCAGCAGAATGCTCAGTCGCCTGATTGAACTCAAACACAGGCTTAGTCGCCCAATTGAAGTCAGTCGCATACTCAGTCACCCGACTGAACTCAGTCGTATGGTTCAATCGCACGATTGAACCAGACTGATTTCAAGACAGTTTAAGGTTCAATGGTTTCTGTTATGGACAAATCTAATGTTTATGTGTCTTGTGTTACACAACATGGTAGAGAAGTGAATCATCAACACCAAGCACAACATTTGTGCTCATCTGGATGCCACCACCAAGAATGCTGCAGATTTTGCTGACATCATTGAATTTCTAAGGAGATCAAGGATCTATAGAGCTATATCTGCACCATGCACACCATACCGGTGTATACAACAGGCCTTCTGGGAAGGTGCATCAGTCGGTAGATCCACTAAGCCTTACTGTTACGCATCACCATTTTTGGGTAAGATATAGAGGTAACAGTAGCAGACCTTTGACGAGTTCTGGATCTGGGTGATGATGCTGCTCACCCAACCAGGTTACCCCTTGACTATTCGGGGATGCTTTCTCAGGATGAAGTACTTTGGAGACATCAACGCAGGGGTGCTAAACAAAAGCAACCTGTGTCCCAACTTAAGTACTTAGCACACGTCATTCTCAAGTGCATTGCATCAAGGAGGGGTGGATTCGATGACCTCTGACCAAATCCAGAATGCCTACGTGGCACTGGTACTAAAACACCCTTCAGCTTCTCCAATATGATCTCTCCTACATGATAGGAACATAGAGGACAAAGGCAAGGAAGGCTTCTGCATGTACCCTCGATTTCTACAAATGATCATTGACGAGAAGCTTCCTTTGCTGCATAAGGAGGTCATGATGCAGTCTCTCTTAAGGTCATGGATGACACCACCCTTGGGAGGATGAAGGTTTATAAGGGCAAGCATGTGAAGCCCCCTGTAAGGAGGTTGTTTGGGCATCTGGCCCGGGATGACTACGTGGCAACGACAAGGAGGAAGGTGTGCCACGATGATAGTGACTCAAACGTTGAGCAGATTGCTTTACCCTCCTATGACTCCGACGGGGATGGCCACGATGATTATCAAGGCGGTGATGGTCACGTGCACCCGAGTCTGCTCCCATTCACCCTGATTTCCAGATGGTGGAGGAGGAGGAGACTGATGAAGATCCTCTGGTACGAACGGTGGGGAGCCGGGTCATAGCCACAGAGAGAGGTCTTAGGGCGGTAGGTGGACGCCAAGGTGAGTGTAGGGAGGCTACTACTGATCCATCTTACACCCCAGACTAGCCCAGTAGCCAAAGGGGAGCTACTGTGTCCAAGGGCTCGAGGAGAAGAGGATAGCCCAAGCTTATGGCAAGAAGGGGAAGAGGCCAAGGTTCACATTGACTACATCTACTCCCACTGCCACTGCCACCACTATAGCTACCACCCAACATCCACATCGACCACAACTACCACCACCACCACCACTACCACACACCTATCATTACCACACTCCATCCAACACCACTACAACCTACCCTTCACGACCCACTCATAATACCACCACCCATCTTCACCACAGGCACCACTACCACCACCAGCCACCAAGCTGGACCATCATCCCACCCGCCATTGACCACAGGACCATCTTTACCCCCTATTAGAGTAGAGGAACAACTGTTAGCACTTAACCATATAGTGCTCAAGCTGTTAGCTAATGAAGAGAAGGCTGCCCAACTACGTTAGCTTGTGGCGCTAAACGCTACCCAAGCACAGTAGATCTCATAGCAAGCTCAGAAAATTGCCGAACTCCAGGAGCATAACATCCAATTAGCAAAGAGAATAAAAGAGTTGGAGGCTTCTAACAAGACCATCATGCTCAAGTTAAAGGGATGAAAAGATGAGCTCCTCAAAATCAAAGAAGGAGATGATGATGATGATGATGATGATGATGATGATGAAAAGGATGACGATAGTGATGATGATGAAGCCAGTGAAGATGAACGGCAACGGGAAGGCAGAATGATGATGATGATGATGAAGGAGATGCAGCTGCATCTGCCTTAGCTCAGGGCCAAGATAGACGTACAAAGAGAAATCAAGACTAAGGAGCCTCATCTTCTACCCCATCTGCTGAGAAGCCAGCCATACAAAACAAAAGTAATGCTTAGAAGTTTATGTATTTGCGAAAGCTTTGTACTTGAATCTTGTATTAATATTATGTAATTAATGTTTATATATCTTTATCAAATGTCTTGATTGTCTTGATTAATTACTAACAATTGATGTGTTACATGTTTAAATCAAGTAGATCAATTATCTCAGCAAGATGAGTACGATGTTACTCCCGTTCAGCAAATCAAGTCTCAACTTACAATGATTCTTGATTTGCAAGGGACAGTCAGAAGGTCTGTAAGCTATAGTCCTAAAGAAGGAGAAATCATTCATGACCTTACTGATGAACAGCTTGCTGAGATGTTCTGGCTCAAACTGGACGACATTGTCAAGGACACTCCTACTTTTGAAGTTACAAGTGACAATGAGCTCAATGACATAGATGAAATTGAGATCAAGGACGTCACTGCTAACCATTATCCAGAGTATGCTGATAGAGATGGAAATGTAGTCCCCAATTTGGGGGATACTCTCTCAGTGATACATTTGACAAGCTGGATCAGATGGAGAAAGAGACCGAGAAGAATGAGGGTCAAGCCCAAGCTTAGACGTCGATGTTGACATCAAAAAGGCTGAATAGGCAGTCTGTTTTGCTGAGATCTGAGCCATGCACACTGCACAAAAGCCCAATGTCTACACCAAGCTGTACAAAGTCAAGAAACACTAAAGGTGTTAGGCAAGATCATCACATGGGCTTATTTTGAGGATATGAATGTAAATGCAGTGAAGAGAGAAAAGGGCATAGAGTACTTTAGATTTCCACATGATCTAAAGACTCTTCTAGGTTTTGAGCTCAACAGCTGGCACGCCTAAAGTTGCTATATACTGACCCGAGAAAAATGTCAGGCTAGTTTGAAGCTGCATTTAGGAAAGAGTACCACACCAGGTGGGTTAACTTCAGACCTCAACAACTGAAGAGGTATATCAAACGATCTGAAGTTGATTCCATTACTGGAAAGCCTAAGGTAGTGCTGAAGTGGAGTCCTCTACGCACAATGTCTAGAATCCCTCTAAAGGAAATGCCCCAGGACTTCACTCCACACTTCAAGTTGCGGTTTATGATTGGAGAATAGGTAAAGTGGTCATAGTCTTACAAAAGAAGAGCCAAATAGATACTATCCGAGTATTTGACCTATGTGGTTGACAAACTTATCTGCTGATGATGTTATACCTTATACAAGTGGCCACTATTCTATGATTCGCAAGACATTGTACAAGCCCTCTAGTTTTAGAATGTGATAAGGCTCTGTTTTGCATTTGAGATACATGCCAGAGCTACAAGAGAGGAAAAGTACAAGAAGTTTGAAGAGCTGATGAAGAATGTTAGACAATGATGTAAACTAGGTCCAAGGGGGAGTTTGTAGATACATGTGTACCTAGTTTAGGAGATTAATGTAAAATGTATTTCATGTCTTACATATATGTAATTGAATGGGTATGAATGAAATGAAATGTGTGGTTGATGCATAAAATGTTTAATATTTCATTGTTTATTGTGTGATAACGCATATTGAACTAACTATATAGGTTTGTGGTTGCTTACATAATCTTAGTCAATAATGATTGAGAAACATGTTCAAACTTAATCGTGTGAAGTTCTCATGCGAATGGACCATGCTAATGGACCATATGCATGAATACTTCATGCTAATGGACCAGTCGCATGACTGAACTAGGAGACTGGATTAGTCACACGATTGAGACATAGATTGACTCAGTCGCACGACTGGACCTTCAGTCGTGTGGATGGATCAACCGCATGCTTCAGTCACACGACTGAACCATGCTAATGGTTTAGTCATACGAATGGAAAACCCTAACCTATAAATACCACCTAATTCTTGTAAAAACGAAACAATTCGAATACCTACGCACATAATCGTACCTAGCCGTCCAGAGACCCAAGAAAACCTGTTCCAAGTTCATAGATCACAGTTGATCATGTTCTAATCATTCATAACATTTGATAATTGTTAGATTGATCTAAACCGTGTTCTCCCTGATTGGATCACCAATCAAATAGGATTCCGCACTATTTGAGTTGGTATACACGCCAAATCAGTTAGTACTCCGTACGTACACGGTCCTAACATTAATAGTTTAAATGCAAGTTTAAGCAACGATAATCTTAAAGTGGTTAGACATGTGTAGGATTTTCTTGTAGGTTTGGGATTCCTCAGGTAGGGATCTAATACGATATTAATGACGATTCCACCTATGGTGTCCAAAACCAATATTTGTAGCTTATCCAATCTTTTTCAACAAATTAAAAAAGGTAACATTCCTTCGTTTGTTCCTGTCAGGTTTGTCAAAGAAGGAACAATTGTCGAGTCGTCAAGCAATCAGATCCTATAACGAAGCCGACACATAGGAGGTGTCAATCAAGACCAATTAGAGAAAGATCTATGTATACGAGATTGGATAAGATCAGATAATGAATCAAACACAAAGGAGCGTGTTGGTTCCTCACATATCAAGATATCTCCTGACATTGTCAAGTCTCAAAAGCTTCCAAAAGCTGAATCAAGACCAATATGAATCTCTTCTCCAATTGCAACACAACCTAGTCAATCAGTGAAGATTTCATTCCCTGTTCGGCACGGGAAACTTCAAAACAAGAAAGAATCTACTACAAGCTCAAAGCAATCCTGATCCCCACCTCCACAACATGGGACTACAAAGAATCAAAAGCCTTTCAAGTCTTGTTTTGAGTGTGGAAGAAGGTCAGGTGGTAAAGAAGTGCCCTAAAAAACTTGCTTCAAACGATAAAGGCAAAACAAATTGCTTCTTCGGATCACCGTCTACAAGGGATGTTCCAGTTGGTAAAGGCAACACGGGTTACTTCTTTGGATCAAGAGGTAAAAAAACACACATCTTTGAATGGTTGAATGAAAAAAACCCTCCATCCAAACCTTTTCATGTGAAGCCGGTTTCACCAGATTCAAAGATGAAAATGACCAAAGGTTCAATACCAAATTCTTTTACTTCCAGTCTTAAACAGAAAATGATTTCCGAATTTAATTCATTCAAATCCAAATTACTTGAACTGAAACAAATTTGGAAAATTAAAAAGAAAGATACAATAATCACCGTTTGTTTAAACGGTTGTGTGGCGAAGCAGGTTTCTTATATTGATGAAAAAGGAACATTCAGGACTACAATGCCTAGGTTCCCCTCTCTAACTAATTTGTTAATGAGTGCAGAAAACAATTCAGAAGGACTGTTAGTAATCGGTTTATCGACAGAGATGTTCGTAATTCAAATTTGAGGTGGACCAAACAGGTTAAGGTCATGGTATATTAACTATAATCTAGATTTTTATCTACACAATCACAGTTCTCACTTCATAATCACAACATTTTCTTGATAATTCATTTCTTATCCTCATATCAGTGTAGTTTGAATGATCTTCTGGTAAATTTCTATTTTTAGTTTGTTATAAAAAAATTAAGAAATATATATTTAAAAATTTAAAAGAAATTAAAAAAAAGTTTTAAAAATTAAAAAAATAGGTTTTCTAATAAAAATTTAGGGGGAGTATTATGGTATTATAATATTTAAATAAAAAAATAAAAAGAGAACCCGAACTTGATTCGAGATGATTGAAAAATGATTGTATATTCTCTTGAAATGCTCGTTTTACATGACTTGAATTTATAAAATTGAGAAATGATACTACCTGATGTTGTTATTTATTCACATCTTCTTTTTATTACAAAAACGATAAAAATACAAAGTAGGAAGATATAGACTCTCACTTTATTTACAGTTGCAAAAGCATGGATCTTTTCACCAACTTATGCAAGTGGTGAGTCTTTAGGTTGCAACAGAAAATGAGTCGCTTTATGCCAAAGTTGATCAGAGAAAGCATTCTTCTCTATCTTCGAAAGAAACCCGTCTTCACTTCATTGGCTTGAGAGGATTTTTCTTTGAAGCTTCGAAAGACTTCATCTTTGGCTTCGGCTAATTTGGTCTTTGGCTTTTGAAGATTTTACACTTCAAATATTTTTTCTATGAAAATTGTAAAACTTCCAAAGTAACTTCTACCTTGTACATAAGTGCATGCATGGTGGAAGCTCTTTGGTTGCTTTGGTTTCATCAGCCTTTCTAATATAACCTTAGAAACTTCCCTAGGTTGATGCTACATGAAGATCATGTATAGGTTGGACTCACCTTAGATTAGATTATGTTTATATTCCATTGTAAGAGGTTTCATGTTAGTTTACTTTTGTATGTTGGTTAATTAGTGTAGTTTTGTTGCCCAGCGAAACTATGAGCAAAACTGTAGTTTCGCTTATAGTCAGCTGATAGTTTCACATGATGAAACTGTTAGTCTGTGCAAGGCCAAAACTATATCTTCGGCAGGATAGTTTCACTAACAACAAAATATCAGCAAAACTATATTTCTATATATAGTTTTGATCTACTCATTGTTGGGGATCCTTGTAAAAACCTAATCGTTTATTTCTATTGCAAAAGACAATTTTAAGGCTTGTTCTTCACTGAAATATATTGAGTGTTGGACCCTGAAAGGATCATACATGCCAATTCAATTGGTGAGTTGATGGTTAGTCTGCTGGAATTTCCACAAGTCCAAGAACTAATGCGGGATGAAATCTGTTGAGAAGAACAAGTGTTAACTAACCGCATTTGTAAACGTGGAAGATTTTAAACAAATGCTGACAAGTGTTTGTTCTTCCACATTAACAAATGCGGATAGTCAAAAGATATGCGGACAATTTTTTTCATCCGCATTTGCAAATGTGGATGGCGAGACAACAAATGCGCATAAGTATTTGTTCATCCGCATTAACCAATGCGGATGACCAACTACTAATGCGGATAACAAGAGAAGAAATTTTGATCAAGTTCAACTCATCCGCATTTGTCAATGTGGATGAAAAGAAGAAATACTAATAAAGACTTTCAACAGTTCTGTGTATAGGTCAGGGGTAGTTTAGTCATTTTGTAAAAAGAATCTTGTCAGCCTATAAATAGAATAGAAAACCTCGTACATGAGGTGACTATTGATAGACAATAAAATATTTTGTGTCTTACTTTGTCAAGGTGTATTATATGTTTTTGCAAAACCCTAGCATTCATTGTAATCAATCACCTTTATCCATAAAACAAGCATTTATGAGTTTTCTTGCATTGAATGTTTATTGATTGTTTGATTCCGCCATACAATCTTTGACTCAGTCACTATGTTTGATCCTAGTGAGAATCTCAATCTCACTATCCAGTCAATTGGTATCAAGCTTTTGCTCTGGTTCATTTTCAGTATCTACCCAAGATCTGAATAGAACTTGATTGATCTGGTGATTGAGTTGCTAATAGAGTGTTCTACCACCTCTTCTTAGTAAACAACATAAATACTCTTCAATAGTTATTGTTCATACCACCTTCTCACCTTCAAGAACAAAGTTGCGGTCTTCACGTATGAAGCTGTGAACAGTTAATATACAAACGTTGCTACAGAAACTCAAAAACATCAACAGATCTGATTCTTTGACCGGTTTTGGACGATTTGGACCAGTTGGACTAATTAAATTTAAAACTTATCTAATTCATTCAAACAAGTTAAAAACATCTTGTTAAAATGGATTCACATAATTTTTCATAACTCGGTCACACTCCAAAACCACCCATGCTTAACATAAATCCGAGTTTAGGTAATGGAAAATCATATTCATGAATTACTTCATAGGTGTAGATCTGGACTACTGATCTACATATGCAAAGGGACACACATTCGTCTTACACTATCTGCAAATCAAGTTGCCATGTACAAAACATCAAGAATACCTATTGAGATCGACTCTTGATGATGATGACTATAAGAAGATTAAGATTGATCTCAAAGCATAGTCCATACTTACTCAGGCACTCAAGATGGATATGCAGAAAAGACTGGAAACTATGGTACTACTAAGAGTATGGGATGCACTGTAGATTATTTGCGAGGGAAGCAGTGAAGTTGTTGAGATTAGCACGGATTAACTTGTTAATCAGTATGAAACTTTCATCACTCCAAAGGGGAGTCCATCTCTAAATAGCTGCATAGATTTATGTAGCTGTGAATGACTTAGAGATAATAGGAGTCACTTATAAAGTGAAAGAGTTAAACAAGAAAATGTTGCATAGTCTTCAGAAAACTAGAAACAATATATGATCATGCTAAAAATACTATTGATCTTGAGAGTACTACCCTTGATATAATGATAGCCAAGAAAGAAGCATTGGAGCTTGAATAAAAGAAGTAGAAACCTAGGAGGACCCGGAGTGATTGAAGCATATAAGTTTCCATCAGACTCCACTTTGTGGAAAATGCATTCATTACTAAGGAGGATGATTTTCTTTCCTCCAGGGATCAAGTCAAGACTATAGGATTCATTGCAGCACCATCAACCAACAGGCCATCAATATCATCCCAATCATCAGGATTCTCAACAACTCCTTCAACCACTCATGATGATACAAAATCTGAAGAACAAAAGGAAACCTACAATGCCTTTGTTGCTAGTTTTGAAGCTTATTTGGAGGAAGACTCACCTCTGCACATCTAATCCAGGAAGACTTCAAAGAAATGGACCCAGATGATGTACAAGAAATGGATTTGCAGTGGCAAATGGCCATGATTGCTATGAGGCCAAGAATTTTTTTAGAAAGGGAAGAAACCTCAGCCTAAATGAAAACACCAAGCTTGGGTATGACAAATCCAAAGTGAAGTTCTTTAACTGTGGCATGAGTGGCCACTTCTCTAGTGAATGCAATGCTCCCAGAAGAGACAACTTTCAAAGGAATTCTTAGAGCCAGTCATCCTCCCAACCAAACTCAAGCTTTCACTCCAGCAATCATCAGCAGTATATCATCATCATCAACAACAACAAACATATCAGACTCAACCTCAACTAACTAGTCAAGCTCATGGAATCAGTCAGTCATCTGCAAATGCTCTAGTTATCAAGCAAGATGGAGTATGTGACTGGAGTCTGTATGCAGAGGAAGTAAAACCTCATTCCAAAATCATGCACTCATGGCTCACATCAATGATGGTCCATCTCCCATGCCTATAAGCTAAAATCTGACCTTGTAGTGATAAATGCTTACTGAACTGAAATTTATAAAGAGCACATCATAAATTGTAGGCAAAATAAAAAAGGAAAAAGGTAAAGTGAAAGATGCTCAAGTGAGAATAAAAAAGCTTTGAAATAAAAATAAATCTCTCATCTCTGACATTGAAAAATTGCATGGTGAAAAATACACTCTTGCATTTGAGAATGTGCAACTGACTGAAAAGTTAGCTCAATCGAAAGCTGAACAAACACTTACTGAAGTGAAACTAGAAAAGTTTCAACTAACTTCAGTCAAGCTGCAAGAGATGCTTGACTCTGAAAAGGATCCCAAAGATATGTGGGATCGGGTATAACTCATGTCCTCCACCATACAATGATAACTACACTGTCATGCCTGACTCTGTTCCACTCAATGAAAATTGAACCTAACACTATTGAACCAAAAACAATAGTAAAACAGTAACAAATCCTCAAAACAAACCAATGTTTACTTTGAAACGACTGTGGATAAAATCATATTAGGACACCCAATTAAAATCAAGGACTGTTTAGACAAGACACTGAGTGTCATCAAACCAACAAGCCCAATCAAGGCAATTGTCCCCTTTGTGAAATTTATACCTGCTATTTCAAAAGGGAAGAAGAAATTTGTGAAAATAGTGAAACCATCTATCAAAAGCAGATAATGAGACTAAATCTCCAAAAAAATCAAGCAAATCAGACAAGGTTTCACTGCAAAAGAAACAAAAGAGCTCACTGATTTCAACAACTAAAATTCAATCAGACCCCCAATCCTCAAAATTAAGACAAGGAGTCGGTTTTGACATATGCAACAAGGATCACGTTGATCAGTTTGAGGAAGAAGTAAATAAAGGGTTGGGGAAACAAAAACAACCCAGGACAGTTAATAAAACTGGTATTGGAAGCAAACTACAAAAGATGATGATGTTGATTCCTCCCCTAAGCAAAAGAATATGACACAGTTGAAATTGGGAAAATCAATTCAGTCTGTAAAACAAAATTAGATTCAAGAAACAAACATATGTATTGTGACATATGTGACATGTTAATTCATAAAACAGAAGAGTGCTTTTCAACCAATACTGCTCTATCTGTGACATGAACAACCATTCCACTAAAAACTGCTATTTTAACAAATACTGTTCAGCCTGTGATATAAACAATCACAACATTCTGATTGTTACTTCAGAAGGGATTGAGAATTTCTTAGAACAAACCCATCTCATTAACATCTCCTATGAAATCCAATGTCAGAGTCAATTTCATAGCAATCAATCTAGGATGCCTAGATCAAACAATGATAGGAGTAACTCAAAAGAAATATGGAAGAGTCTAAGAAACAAACATCACATCATTAAGCAAAGGCTGATTTTCCCAAACCTAAAATGATGTTTGACAATAAAAAGCGAGTCAAAATTATTCAAAAGAATAGAGATAAAAGATTTTATTATTTCTCTAACTCCTCAATTGATCTTGATGAGTTGACATAATTAAAATACCACAAGCAATCTCCGAGGTCACCTCTAAATAGATCACAATTTAGAGGAATGTATCAAGAGGTCAATATCATGGATAGGAACAGGAAACCCAAGACCATTATGGCTTGGGTTCCATATTCTAATTAGTTCTTTTGTGCTTGTGGGGTCATCCATATAGGTCTAATAGCCTGTGGTATGTGGACAGTGGGTGTTCCCAACACATGATTCGAGATCATTCCATCCTTCATGATTTCAAGAAAATACAAGGAACTATTATTCCATTCGGAGGAGATTCACAAGGGGAAGAATTACGGGAAGGATCTTGACAAATGGATGCTGAGCTTTGATAGAGTGAACTACTGTGAACAACTAAACTTCAATCTTCTAAGCATGTCTCAGATCTATGACAAGAAATATTCAACTCACTTTACCGACACTCATTGCTAGATTCTGAAACCAGGATTTCAGATCTCAAAAGAATGGGTTGTCATAAGGACTCCGAGGAAGAATAACGCCTATGTCTTAAATTTGCATTCAACAAACCAATAGAAGAAACATGTCTTTTGTGAAAAGCATCATTTGATGATTCTTAGCTTTGGCACAGATGTTTAGGGCACACAAACTTAAAAACATGAACAGATTGGTCAAAGTCAGTGGTCTTCCCCAAAAAGAATTTCATTTTGTTGATCACTATTCAGTGTGCCTTAAAGGAAAACAACATAAATGTTCTAACAAACTAAAGCTAGTGAATACAAACAATACTCCATTGAAGCTACTTCATATGGATCTGTTTGGACCAACTCATATTATGAGTATTGGAAGAAACAATATTGTTTGGTGATCATTGATGTCTTTTTAAGATTTACATGGGGTTTCTTCTACTTCATAAAAATGGGCATCCCAATAATAAAAGACTTTATCACAAAAATTGAAAACCAACTTGATCATCAAGGTCAAAACAATAAGAAGTGATGATGGAACTGAGTTTAAAAATCAAGATATGGGTTCATTTTGTGCAACCAAGCATTGCTCATCAATTTAGTGCAGCTAGAACTCCTCAACAAAATAGGGTATCTGAAAAGAGAAATAGAACACTAATTGAAGCAGCACAAACAATGCAAGTCGATGCTAAACTACGTATTACCTTTTGTGAAGAGGGAGTTAACACATCATGCTTTGTGCAAAATCGAACTCTGATTGTAAAAGAAAGTAACATGACTCCATATTAACTATTGGTTCACAGAATACCATTTATTGGATTTTTAAGTCATTTGGTAGTCCTGTCTCAATATTAAACACCCAAGATTGTTTGGGAAAATTTTCATCCAAGTATGATGAAGGATTCTTTATAGGTTATTCTTCTGTTTCAAAGGCTTACAGAGTGTTTAATCCTAGATTAAACATTATTGATGAATCAACAAATGTTCAATTCAAGGAACAGTCATTTCCCAAATCTACAAATGTTCCCGTCTGGTTGTTTGATATTGACTCATTTACAAAATCTTTTGATCGATTTAACTTGTCTAATGCAGGAGACCTACATTCAGCTGAACTTTCTTCAGGTGTAGAAATAAAAGATGACTTTCCATTGATTCCTCCTACCTCTACTAAGCAAATGTATGAAGATGTTCCACTCCAAGCTAATCCTGTCAAACAACCATATCAAAATCAAAGTGTTTCAACTAAAGCTAGTCCCAGCTTGTTACCATCACATTCAAAAGATTTGTCATATGAGATTAGAAATCAAAAGCAAGCTAGTTCTCTAGTTGAAACATAAAGAACATCTAATCATGGAAGCAGTCAAAGTGCTGCTAATGCTGAAGTAGTCACTGAAACATAATCTGATTATTTTCATAACTCCCCCAGCAGTACAAGATGAACGTGCCTCTCACCATAATAATCTGAATATCTCTAATCTTGATGTAACCATTGCTGGTGACTCAATTCCAACCACCAAAATACACAAGAATCATCCGGTGGAAAGCAATATTGGTGAACTTAATGAATGGGAGATAAGAAGCAAGTCAAGTATTGAAAATATCTGTTTGTTTTCATGCTTTCTATGTCAAACATTACCCAAAAACTTCAAAGAGGCTCTTCAAGACAATATCTGGATGGAAGAATTGTTGCAATTCAAGAAGCATGAAGTATGGCAACTGGTAACCTTCCTGAAGGACAATACCCTATCGGCACCAGATGGCTATACAGAAACAAAACTGATGATAGAAGGATTTTCATCAGAAATAAAACAAGATTAGTGGCATAGGGTTACACTCAGAAGAAGGAATTGAATGATGAAGTGTTTGCACTCGTTGCCAGATTAGAAGCAATAAGACTCTTTCTTGCATATTTAGCATCCATGAAGTATAATGTTCATCAATGGATGTGAAGTGTGCTTTCTTCTATGGAAATATCGCCGAAGAAGTCTATATGAGTCAACCACCTGGCATTGAAGATCCAGATTTCCTTTACATGGTGTACAAGCTTGACAAAGCACTATATGGTCTTTATCAAGCTCCAAGAAAGTGGTATGAGACTCTATCATCTTTTCTTCTTGAACATGGATATGAAAGAGCAAAGATTGATCATACTCTCTTCAGAAAAGGAAGAGGAAAAGACATGTTGCTAGTCCAGATTTATGTGGATGATATATATTTGGCTCAACAAACAAGCAACTCTGTAAAGACTTTGAAGACCTTATGAATTCAAAATTTCAAATTAGTGCAATAGGGGAACTCACTTTCTTTCTAGGGGTGCAAGTCCAACAAATAGCAGATTGAAATTTCATCAGTCAATCAAAATATATGGAAAAACATGTTGAAGAAATTTCACTTTGCTGACTATCAGTCTATCAAAACTCCTATGGATACTAAAGTGAAGATTGGACCTGATCTAGAAGGCAAATCAGTGGATCAGACTCACTATCAATCTATGATCGGTTCACTAATGTATCCAACATCCAGTAGGCCTGACATTATGTTTGGTGTTTGTGTGTGTGCCAGATATCAAGCTGATCCTAAGAAATCTCACGTGAATGCTGTAAAGAGGATATTCAGACATCTTAAGGGCAAACCAGCTCTTGGGTTAGGGCATCCAAAGGAAGGAGACTTCAATCTCTATGCCTTCACTAATAGTGATTATGGAGGATGCAACTACAATAGAAAATCCACTTCTGGCGGTTGTCAATTTGTTAGTCCCAGACTGGTCTCCTTGCAGTGCAAGAAGCAGATAAATGTATCTATTTCAACGGCAGAAGCTGAGTATATTGCAGCATCTGCTTGTTGCTCTCAAGTCCTTTAGATTCAAAACTAGATGCTTGATTATGGTTTTAACTTCTTGCATACACCAATTCACATTTATAACACTGTAGCTGTTTTCATTACAAATAATCTAGTTCAGCACTCAAAAACAAAACACATTGAAATTAGATATCACTTTTGGGAGACTGTGCTGAAAAAGGGTTAATCAAATTGATTCAAGTTCCCACTGAAAATCAATTGGCTAATTTGTTCACTAAGGCATTTGAACCTAGTAGGTTTGAATTTCTAGTTCAATCAATTGGCGTGATTAACCTTGAATAAAATAAATCAAAAACTTCAAAGACAATTTAAAGAAAAAACATTAGAAAATCACAAAATAAAATAAATTTTTAAAATTACAAAAATCACAAAAAGAAGTCAATTTTAATGTAGAAAAAAATGTTTGGGAAATGATATAATTACAGTTGTTATATCATTCACTGTGCTTAATTTCAAAATTTGAAAGACTATAATGATTTACTAGATGTGTTGGTAGGCTCAACTTTGAAGAGAAGATAGATGCTCTGATGAATTAAAGTCTTATTCAATGGTGAAAATCTCATGTCGAAGTACTAGTATGTATTAGCTCATCTAAGTGCATGTATGTGTAGTAACCTAAACACACCAGGAAATGATACTTTATGAATCTCTTTCACCTACAACAAGATTCATCTTTGTTTTGCTGAGAAAAGACCTGATGAAACAAGCACATAGTGCAGATGTATTGATCCAAAAGATTCCTAATGAGGAACACATTAAATTGGATGAATCTACAAAAACAATACATTCCATGTGAATGAACAAAAGAATCCAATCATGGATCACCTTCCAAAGTGAACTGAAAAGAATCCCAATGTGGATCATCATGAAAAGGATGAAAGTAAAAGAATCCCAATGAGAATCAGTGAAAATGAGATCTCATAACTAAGTAACTGGTTAAGAAAGTTGTGATAAAGTTCTACCATGCATTACATAAGGATGGTTGATCATTCCATGTATTGTGTGTGAGGCACATATTGAATAATTAAATCAACCAAAACATGATAAATATCACATGCATTAAAATATCAACCTGGTATGAGTTTAAGTGGACAAACATACCTTTAATCAACAAGTTCATAAACATTTCCATTTTATCATAAAGGATGCACATGTGAAATGTAAGACTGATATGATCCCAACAAAAGATATACTTCTCTTCATTATTAATAATCACAATAATTTATATTCAGCAGGTTTTAAATCTTTAAAGTTTCTATCCAGATGTGGATATAAACTTTAGGGGGAGTAATTTAAAATTTTCGATTATGTTTCTATAGAGATTTACTAACATATATTACATTCTTAAAACTTAAAAACAAATAAAAAATGTCTGTGTTGGTGCAAAAGTTATACTATAGTATCTCAGCTTATGCAAATTTCTAGAAGCATAAGAAGTCCAAGATCAGTCAAACAATAGGAAGCTTGTATCACTTCTGACATACAAGTCAATCAAAGCAAGAATTCATAAACCTAACAACAGTCAACAACTTCATAAGATAATTCAACCAAAGACAGGTCTTCATAACAAAAAAAACATAAACATTAAGTTTTGATTAAGTTCAAAAGTTAATGCGGGTAAGTGCATTGGTTAATGCGGGTGAAGGTAACCTATGCATATAACCAATGCGGGTAACTGTTTTTGTCAAGTGAAACTAATGCGGACAAAGAGTCCACTCTACCGCATTGGCATCTAACAAGTATACATGAAAAGTTTGAAGTGTCAAAAACCTATGCGAAACAAAAGTGTTCTACCGCATTTGTCAATGCGGATGATATTTTCATTCCTGCATTTGTGTATATGTGTAACTTCACTTTACTTTCAAAATAATAAACAAGTGTTAATCCCTTCTGTCACATGGATGATGATCAAGTAAATGTGGAAAGTTTACTCTTCCTCATTTTCTACAGTGAGCAAACGCTGAACAAATTTGATCAACCGCATTTGCTACAGTGAGCAAATGCTGAACAAGTTTGATCAACCACATTTGCTACAGTGAGCAAATGCTGAACAAGTTTGATCAACCGCATTTGCTACAATGAGCAAATGATGAACAAGTTTGTGCAACTGCATTTGCTATAGTGAACAAATATTGAACAAGGTTGATAAACCGCATTTGCTACAGTGCACAAATGCTGATTAACGTTGTCTTCCCGCATTTGCTACAGTACACACATGCAGATAACCAAATTCACTTCCATATTTGCTACATCAGAAATGCGCATGACCAATCTTCTACTGCTAAACAAAATGGATGTGGTTAGTACGTTATGATCCAACTCAGGTCATACCCAATAACAAGCTAAACAAACACCATATATATTTATTTGTTGATGCGATCATACAAATAAAATATTGACACCTATTTAGAAAATTGGTTTTCTAGTACATTGCTTTATAAAAGAACAATGTTATATGGATAATTTGTTCATGAGAATTTTATTTGTATCATTATTTAAGTTGGTTAAATAATGACAAATAAAAGTGTGTTAAAGTTATAAAATTAAATTAGGTTTTAGTTTTATAACTTTATTAACTTAAAAGAGTGCATTTTACAAAGATTACAAAATGGAGGGAAACCCATTTTGGATGATTTTCGGCCGCCCCTCATGGGTGTATGAGGGGTCCTTTTTTTGCCTTGGATGCAACACTTCATTCACTCAAGCACTCTTCCAAGAAAACACACTTTCTCTCACACACACTTAAGTAAAGAAAATCTCTGAACAAGGCTGAAAAATTTGGATTTTTCATCTCAACAAGGCTGAAACATTTCGGTTTTGTAGTTGTGAAGATCTTTGGTGTGAAGCTTCCTAACTTGCAAGGTGTTTGTAAGACTTGTGGGTATCACAACTTGAGGCTCTCTCTCTTGGGGTCTGGATATTCAACATCATCATCATCTCCAACATCTACAACACTTGTTCTAGAAAGGTTGTTTCTATGAACACCCTATGGTTGGTTTTGTTTTGTTTGATAGCACACTACTTCATATAAGTTTATTATCCTTTCTTGGGTTTTGTTTGTGTCAAAATGGTAAAAAAAATTTCAGATTACTAACCATATATCTGTTGCATTTTCAAGTTTAAATGGTTAAACTTAGTGTTTTACATGTGACAAAACCCATTAGCAACTAGTGCCTACGGTGTCACTCAATGAAGAACGAAAGGAGCTGATAAAAAGATTATGTGAGAGCAGCAAGAGAAAGAAGAATCAGCTGTTGCCCTCCTCAATAAGAACAACCAAAGGCCGAAAAATTGCCTCAAGAAGCTGAACAGCCTGAAACCTCTTCTGGTCCATCAATGCAAACATATACCAGAGAGGAAGTACTTAACGGAAAATGCAAAGGGAAAAGGCCTATGGCTGAAGAAGAGCCAATCAAGAAAAGCAAAATGGATGATCCTAGAAGCCTTGCAGCTATTGCTGAATTTTGGAAGAACATGAACAAGTTGAGGCTCAACTTTAAAAGAAAGCTGATTTTATAGACCTTGAGGAAGGAGAAATAGGGTGGCTATGTGGTTGATGAACCAAAGCTGTTGAGAGGCCAATGAAGAAGGAAAAATCAGTAGAAGAAATGGTTGAAAAGGCACTGATGATCTAATGGTGAAAGCCATGTTTTTGACTAATCATGGATATAACCCATATGAAGTATTCAGTATAAACTATGAGGAAATGAAGGCAGAAGAAGAGAAATTGAACAAGCTGTTGGACCCCATAGTGAGACTAAGTATGAGAAGACTCTTTCTCCTAAAGACGATGTGCCCAAAGTAACATCCATGAGGAAGCAAAAATTTACACCTAATTCCTTATATCCTTATCCCTACAACATGTCGGATAGGGAAATGAAGGATTATCTCTCCAGTCAAGGGTTTACAAAGAGAAATCTTGGAAACATGAAAAACAATTCCCTAAGGGTGCCATCCTTAGGTTGATCAATGAGAAGGAGAGGCTTAACAGTTCAGGATACTTAGCCCATGTGCTGCTAATGAGTATAGCCTCGAGGAAGGGTGGATTTGATGAGATATCAGATCAGATCCAGAATGCATATGTAGCTCTGGTGCTAAACCACCTGTTCAGCTTTTCGAGGATGATCTTCACCTACTTGGTGAAGAACATAGAGGCCAAAGGCAAGGAAGGCTTTTGCATGTCCCCATGTTTCATTTAGATGATCGTCGACCAAAAGCTTCCTTCGCTGCCTAAGGAGAGAGAGGATGCAGTTACACTAAAGGTGATGGATGATACCACCCTATGTAGGATGAAGGTTTACCGGGGCAAGCAAGTGAAGCCCCCGGTAAGGAGATTGTTTGGGCATTTGGCACGAGAGGAGTACATAGCGCCAACTAGGACGAAGTGGCGTCACGATGATAGTGACTCCGATTCTGAGCCGATTGTGCTCCCATCCGACGATTCTGATGATGATGATGGTGGTGATGGTAAAGATACTGGCCCCACCCAATCTAGGGCCACTACCATAGATGCTACATCTCCATCATCCACCCACGGAGGAGCTGAGATGATAGGATTCCATCAGGACTTCCATCCTGATGAGGAGGAGGAGTCTGATGAGGAGCCATTAGTTCAGACGGCGGGCAACAAGGTGGTTGCCACCGAGCGAGGGATTAGAGCATCAGGTGGACGCCAGGGTGAGTCTAGGGAGGCTGATACTGATCCATCTTACACCCCAGACCAACCCAACAACCATGGGGGAGCATCTTTCTGGAAGGGATCAAGGAAAAAGAGGATGGCTCAGCCACACGGGATGAAGAGTAAGAGACGCAGATTCACTTTGATCACCACCTCAACCACCACACCACCACCTCTACTACCACCACCACCACAACTACCCCCACCACTACCACACCCTCCATCACTACTATCACACCACCCACCATTACTACCACACCTCCACCCTCCACTACTACAGCCATACCTCCACCAGCTACATCTATACCACCACCCATCTTTACCACAGCTACCACCACTACCACCACCCATCAAGCCGGGACTTCATCTCAGGTCCCACTGAGCTTTGGATCCTCTCTGCCCTGCGTTGGGTTAGAGGAGCCGCTGGTCAATCTAAACTGGATTATGCTTAAGCTGCTTGCTACTGATGAACAACGAGCTACATAGCTAAACCAGCAGATGGAGCTCAATGCTGCTCAGGCTCAGTAGATAGCAGCTCAGAGTCAGGAGATTGCTGAGCTTCGTGAGCTGCACACTTCTTTAGTATAGAGGATAGATGATCTTGAGTGAAGAACAAGAAGTTGATGCTATGACTCAAAGGCTCCAAATATGAGCCCCTCAAGATCAGAAAAGGAGATGATAATGGTGATGATGACGATGACGAGGATGATGAGGAAGATGAGGATAATGTGGATGATGATGATGAGATAAATGAAGAAGGTGATGGAGTAAAGAAGAGGAGAAGGAAGGAGATGAGTGAAGGAGATGATGCTGCTGCATCGGCATCCACACGGGCTAGAGAGCGACGGTCAAAGAAGGCTCAGGATTAGGTAGCCTCACCTCAACCCCAAACCCTCCGGCTGACGAGCCCGCTATTCAGGGCAAAAGTATGATTAGATATTTATGTATTAGAAAGATTTTGTACTCAAATCATATTAAAATTTTATACCTAATGTTTATATATATATTTAACGTTTAAATGTCTTGATTATTGACTAATGATTGATGTGTTACATGTTTAAATCAAGTAGATCAAACATCTCAGCAAGATGAATATGATTTTGCTCCCAGCAAATCAAGTCTCAACTCACGATGATCTTGATTTGCAAGGGGTTGTCAGACGGTGAGTGAGCTATACTCCCGAAGAAGGAGAAATCATTCATGACCTAACTGACGAGCAACTTGTTGAGATGTTCAAGCTGAACCTGGACGAGATTGTCAATAATGCTACTACTTTTGATGTGACAAGTGACAATGAGCTCAACGATGTAGACGAAATAGAGATTGGAGTATATCACCGTTGATCACTATCCAAAGTACACTGGCCGAGATGGAATTGTAGAGATTAATGAAAGGCTGATGCAATCTAAACATGTTGGACCAAAAGAACCAATGAGCCAAGATCAGAAAATCTCTAAGTCCACACGGTATCACAACAAATGCTGAAAGCCTCATCAGTAGTTTGACAAGTGCTGAAGACCTCAACAGCTGAAGATCAAGTGCTGAAGGACCTTAACAGCTGAAGAACCAAAGTGCTGAAGTACAACAGCTGAAGAACACAAGTGCTGAAGCTGAAAACCCAAAGTACTGAAGTACAACAGCTGAAGAGTTACAAGTGCTGAAGATCAACAACTGATGTACAAAGTCTGAAGACAAAGACTGAAGACATCAGCTGATGATATCTACTGAAGTCATCAGCTGATGAACACCTGAAGGTCAAAGTCTGAAGATCAAGTACTGAAGCCTCAGTAGTTTGTCACAACTGCTGAAGAGTACTTCTTCAGTATTTGTGATATCAGTAGTTTTATTTTCTTTGTTTTCAGTATTTTTGTAAAACGACTGAAAGCTTGTTCTTCAGTCGTTGTAGTTTCAGTAGTTTTTATTTGTACTTAACTTGCTGATATGTTCTCAGTAGTTGTGAACATTTCAGTAGTTTGCTAAGATTTAGTTATTTCTGTATTGGATCTGCCAGTTGTCACTTTCCGTGATAACAGCAGTGACTGTTGCACTCTATATAAGGAGTGACAACCTTTGTAATCATCGAGCGAAATGAGTAATTGAATGGAATGATTGATTGATTCGATTAGAAATATTCTACATCTATAAACATTCCTAGAAATCAGAAATTCAATCTCTCCCTATAACTGTATGCGATCTTAATGCTCACATATATCGTTGGCTTGCTACAATTTGTCTAATTCGTGTTTGTATTCCGCTGCTTATATTCTGATACATCAAACTTGTGATCACTGATCCTGTCAAATGGTATCAGAGCAGTAATCATTGATCGATCTAATAATTGATCATTGAAACTGCTATTCAAGATCCAAGTTATTGATTAGCTTTTGTTTTTTGCAAGAAACGGTTTATAGAGATTGAATTTTTCTGATTTCTGCTCATTCATCCTGAGATCTTTTTCTTGGTTCTCATTGAGTTTGTTGTGGTTTATCTAAAATTTTTTTAAAAAACTTGAACTAAACTGTTTTTAACTGAAAATGACCACTCCCTCCAATGATCCTCACAATACTGGTTCCTCAACCAAGCCTCCTATGCTGGTTAGGAATGAGTATAACATATGGCAAAGACGTATGCTCCATCACCTGTCTATAAACAGCGCAGGGTGTTGGGATCAGTGGTACATGGTCCACACAAGCCTATGGTGATAACCCGAAACCAATCAAATGGTTCCGAAGAGGAGG